>JZKD02S1722139.1:72609-95866 GCA_000966675.3 Picea glauca
TATAACATAAATTAAATTTAAATAATTACTATAACAAATTTCCTTTACATAATTGAAACTAAATCTTCTTTACACATTACTATCCTCAACTTCATCTTTATTTTCGTTAATTTTTTTTTTTTATATAAGTAAGAGTTTGTATTAAATATAAGAGTCCTTCTCAAAACCAGGATCCAGAATACATTAACAGAGTTATTCGGTTGTAATTACTGAACTGCTCCATGAGGAGAAACCAGTTCAGCCAACYGTATATAGCAAGTAGCAAAAACAAAGTCTAACAGTACTGTATAAAACTAGATTTTCAACAACCATGAGAGCCACTAGAACCAAAGTATGGGGCAAGTATAGTATAATCTGGAACATACTCGGGCAAGGTGCCAGGCCAGGGTTCGTCGATGACAGGTGTCGCGCCAATCCATTGCATATCCTTTGCGCCATGACTCTTGTCTTCGGGCCCTTGGATGTTGCTGTCCCTGGTGTCTGTTGCCGCTGCCGAAACTGCCATGTCCCTGGTGTCTGTTGCCGCTGCCGAAACTGCCATGTCGATTTCTCCTTCAAAGCTTGTCGAAGTCACCTTCTTCGCGAAAGCACTCACGTCCTCTGGATTACCTGCCTTCCCCGCGGATGGCATACTTTCTTCGGTGGAAGCGTGTTGCTGACTGCTTACCTGACCACTGGAGTTCTCGGAAGCGTCACGAGAATACTCAGGAGCGGTTGGGGGGGGTGGCTAAGAGCTGGAGGAGGACGGAGAGGCGTCCCTCCATCTGTTGGACCCGGAACTGGAGATCATCCACCCCCTCACGGAGCTCGAAAACTAAGTCGTGGAGAATGGCAGAGTGTTCACGCGGCAGAGGGGGAGAAGGCGTATTTAAATTGTGACGAGGCCGACTGTGGCGTGAGGCCGGAGGAGAGGAGGAAATCTTGTCCCGGGGTGAAGGCCACGCTGGTAACCAGGAAGTGTCAACAACATCCATGGTGTCCCGACCTGGAGTGGAAGAACCAAAGGGCGAGGATGAAGTGCGGGGGCGCCGTGGGTGCCATGGAGAGCCTCGACGTGGACGCAAGCGGAGGCGAGGCATGGCAGGACTCGGCTTCTGCAGAGGATCTGCAGAGCCAAGATGTAGGAAGAGAATTGCCCGAAAAACCATGAAATACGCAGAGCCGAAATCGAAACCACACCACCAAACGAGACTGTCGGATGGGTGCTGCATGGCGCTATGCATAGAAGCGGTCGAGAGGAATGGAGTTAATACTCCTGCCATCCTCTTTGAATGTGAGTTAAGGCCCGGGGATGGTGGCTGCGTGGGGCACGAGCCGAGCACATGGCTCTGTGCCCTGCTGGCCTCCCCCTTCACCCACATTTGGCCAGGTGGCCCGCAATACCACCCCATCAGGGGGTTAAAAAGTTGAAGGACATGGGGGTGGGCTTTGATCCACTTATGTGTGCACGGGTCACGATACCATTTATTATAGTATCTCTGGGTGCAACCACACGTTCGACCACTACATCAAGGTGTCCCCATGGCTCCACGTAAAGCCCTCACGAGAATTGGACCTTGCCCAACGGTGAAAAACTCCTCGCTTTCCACCATTGGATCCAACCCCTTTGGGCTTTATTTTCGTTAATTTTTAATATAAATTTAAATCACAAATTTTACATATCACGATATTATATAATCATTTATTTATAACATTATTATATCTAAAAATATCTTTGATTCAAGTACAATGTTTATATTAATCGGCTTTTCTACGATCGGGCATTTGATCAAAGTTAACAATTTGACCATAGAATTATCGTCTAGATTTCGACATATGCCATGATGTAATGAAAATTAATTATTCTAGTAATGTAAATCAATTATAATTTATTATTTCTAAATTGAGCTGTTTTATGGTAAAGTTATTTGAGGGCAGTCGATGGTAGTTGAATATTGAAAATTATGATTTAAAAATGATATTTTATAATTTTTATAAATTTAATGAATTTAATAAAGTATATTTTTATTAAAGTAATTTTATATCATAATTTTTATTATTAAAATTTTATTTTAAAATATTTTATTAAAATTATAAAGGAAAAATCACATAAAATTAAAATCTTTATAGTATAAGGTTAACTTGTTTTCTCACAAATTTTATTGTAGTTTTTTAAGTTATAATATAATTATTAATTAGTATTAAAAATAATAATCATCGTTCCTAAGGTGTAGGACAGTGGGTGATGGAGTGTGTTGTTAAGGCACTCCAAATCCAGTCATGTTAAGGGTTGGTGTGGAGCAGGTCGGGTGCGATCCAGGTTAGTCCCACAAGTCACAGACAAACTAACAAAAAAAAAAAGAACAATAATCATCATTAGCTTTTAGTTTTTAACATTTCCTATCATCTTTATTTAAGGAAAACCACATTGTCCAATGCTTACTTTTATCTTTTTAGGAAGACACTTAATGATAAACACTTTTAGGTCTTACCCTAGGTCCAAAAGGCAATTTCAGACAATATCCCCTACAATCATTGTGTTATTTTTAATGAGATCATATCATTTTTAATAACATCTAACCTTAATTTTATACGTGAAATTAAATGCTACTTTAATTCTAATTTAAATTCTTAATTAAAAACAAATTTTACTATTCATTTTATTACATTATTACAACTTAATCTAAACACACTAATATTTGTATTTTTTTTCATATTTTTTTAACTATTTTTCTACAAAATTAAGTTAAAATTTTAAATGAATTGTTGGAATGGTTGATATCAATTATTGAAATTATATAATTATGATACAATATGGATTTTGAAGAAAACTAAATCCATTTATGTAATAAAAAATAGATTTCAAATAATGAGAGTTGTACATTTAACTACAAATTATATAACAAAATAAAAAAGACTCAATGATGTTCATTGGTCTCCCTTTATATGAATAGATGGTTTAATCAACCTTTGAGTTACAAATTTAAATCTGATGACTAATAATTAAAGATGTTGACATATTCTTTGTTTTACACTCAAATTAATGAATAAGATTTAATGTTGATAATGTTAAGCTATTTACTTTTTCACTTTTATTTAATCATATTAAAATATTACTTTTTGTAAACTTCATTTCCACTTTTAAGTATTTAGAAAATATTAATATATGTACAAAATTTTGTTGAAAGGTTTGAGTGATTACCACCCATTGTGTCACCCCTCATTCCCATGGATTCAAAATTGTGACAGGTGTTTCCCTTTGTTTTTAAATGATGTGAAACATGTCATGAGTTGGGGAGCGCTCATCTTCCCTTTGTCATGTCGTGAGTGCCTGAGTGGAGACTTAAAAATAAAGATGCATAATCATGTTTTTCCATCAGTTAGGATACTACACTCAGTGGAAGCATAATTATATTTTTCCATGAAATCTTACTGCATCCCTAGACCACGACTTTCGCTACATCATTGTACTGTTGAGGTATCCAACATATGGCCGATACATTGTCACAATAATCTTTGTCATCATTTAATTTTAATAATTTAACTAGGGTCGACCAAACACAATATTCATTAATTTTTTGTTTGAACTTCGATCTGAGGTTGCTAGCCTCGATCTCAGGTTGTTCAGACGTTCACATGCAATTATAATTAGGTTTGGATCTCTTGTAATAGAATTAGGTTTTAAATATTTAGATTTATTGTAATGAAATTAAGTTTTAAATATTTAGATTTCTTACAATTTAAATAGGTTTTAAATGAGGTTTCAATCTTTCCATCTATGAATTAGGTTTTAAATAAATCTTTATTTCATATATTTATTTTATTTTATTTTCATTCAACCCACGAATTAGGTTTTAACCATTCATTCTTCATCTTAATTATTAGAACTAAGGTAACCGTTAATTCGTTTCTGGTGATATTCGTGTTCACAAGTGCACTATTTCATTTATGAAAAAAATTATGTACAATATAAACATTCCTTGGATTAAATACTATCAAAGAGAGTCATTATCACACTTACCATCATTCTATGAAATAAACTAAACTATCATTCCAACAAAATCTTGACCTTCACATGACTTATTGAAGATTACTAATTCAAGAGGAAGTTGAACAAATGTATCTAATTTCTTTAGAGTCAGTTTGATAGAGTTTCTCTTCGATAATAGCTACTCCAAGAAATCTCTGCGTTGTACATGTACAAAAATTGAAATTGTGCACTCGTGAAGGCAAATACCTATTGGTGTTCGGTGTTCAACAGTAGCAACTTAGCAGCCGTGCTAGTAAAATATATCAATATAACATAAACTCATATTTTCACACGGTAATGACCGGGCACATAGTGGTCATGTTCATACCACAAAAGTGAGTGTCTAGGTAGGGGAGCAAGCCTCTCGAGATTTGAACTTACGTCACTGTTTCAGAAGATTAATTATTTAAGTGATGCAACCCATATTTAATCTGTCGCTCACACATTTTAGTGTGCTGCTATTACGAATAGACAGGGAGTTTAGTATAGTAGTGACACAAAAGTGTATATAATAAACAAACAACACAATACATAGTCGTCAACAGAGGACACATGAGACAATTGTGTAAGAATGTTTGCAACAACTAAAGAGATTACCATTAATTATGAAATAATTTGAAAATGGTTCATCGTTTGCTCGTGCTGATCCAGTATGGTGGACCCATATGTTAGACGACACAGAAGACAAAAACTTGTAAGAATGCGAGTAGCGAGCGTTTGCTCGCTACTATATGGTTGACCTATATCTATACGAAATGGTGCATGACGTTGATTATTGGTTTAGCATTGTCTCTAGCGCATGTTATTGGTATTCAACACTATGCAATTATTCATGGTTGCTTAAATTAGATATGATTTAATTCTTAATGTGTGCAAAGGAAAGCATGGGAATTTTTAGTGGTTGCAAGTTACATGAAAGAATAAATATTGAGGATTTTGGAAAATTTAACAAAATTTGTTGTTTTTGATGTCTGCCGTTTGACTACTAATTAGAATCTTGTGAGAACCTTAGAGTGAGCAAAGGATCAAATAGAGAAAGAATTTGAAAAAATCTAAAGTTTTGAATTTAACCTAGAGTTAATAATGAATTACAAACTTTTACTACTACAATTTAATATTTACTTTTATACTTGCAATAGTACTAAGGATTTATAATAGTACTAAGGATAGTAGTATATTCGGTATCCTCTCAAATTTATGAGACACAATGACACTTAAACTCTATAGTGTTGTAAACAAGATGGCACGCTTTTCAGTATCTACGAGACATTGTGAAGCCAAGAAAAAATATGAAAAAATATGATATTAAATCTAAAGGGAAGTAGAAGTTGCTCAAAGTTTTTCATCCTAGCACTCATGTAGATGTATAGATCCTACAATTATTCAATGCAATTTGAGAAGAAAGTGTACAATTATATTTAAATTGATAAGATTTACAAGACATGATATCGAGAACTAGCTTCAATTTGTTTATCGCAATCGCAAGAATATGGCTATTTCGATCAATTGAACTAAACAACATAAATAATCTCTCATTCAACAATCTTGGTAGTTAGGCAATCAAGTAGTAAAAATTTCTCTCACAAGAGATTTACATTTTGTTTCATGAAACACACTCATCTAATGAAGGGGTAGATGTTCATGTATCGTTCACTAGGAATTCTATGATAACCTTAGAGTGCATTGTATGCAATGAGATGGTGTTGGTTGGGTAGTCCTCTAGGGTGGTTCTTATTAAGGATTTGATGGAAAATCCATTGCATGAAATGGAATTGAGTGCGGGAATAATTGTGTGATCTGTAGGAAGAGAAAAGGAACCCCATGGGAAGGCAGTATCTACCATGTTTTAGAAAAGGTACCATGGTTGAAAGATTTTGTAAGTGGGAAAAAATGTTACCTAGGTTGAAAGAATGGTAAAGCAAGAAAATTGTTAATGTCAATCAGTTCATCATCTAACTCCTAAAATGTGGTTGGATATTTTATTGTATTTGAGGATAATAGTTTTTATCAAAATATAATACATATAATAAAGAAAAATAGATTTTTTTTTTACGCATAGAGAACAATGATAAGAATAAAGTAAAACATTTAGCACAACACTTTGTAAAAATAAACAAAAAATCAAAGTGTTTGATGTGGATTAAAGCTTAGTAAATAAGTGAAATTTTCAATGGAGAGGTTAGCATATGTTAGAATCAATATAAAGTATTTATGCTAAAAACATTTACCTTAAAACTTTGTAAAAATAAGTAAAAAGTTAAACATTTCAACGTAGTAAATAAATAAAGTGTTCAATGGAGAGGTTAGCATATGTGGGAAACAATGTAGATAAGCAAAGTGTTCAATGGGGAGGTTAGCTTAATATAAGTAAATAGAGTTATTCACAAAAGAGATGAATAGTGAAGCTTAATATAAGTGAATTAAAAGGTAAAATAACCCTTATGTTAACATTCAATCTAGCCCCAACAACCTATAAAAGTTGATAACCAACAAACATTAACATCAAATTTATTTAAATTTTTAGATATCTCAATGCTCTTAAGTATATTCATATATTAAAAAATAAGTTTATAAAGTGAACAAAATGCTTTTATGCATATGCTTAACTTAAAAAATATTGTTAAACATATATATATATATATATATATATATATATATATATATATATATATATATCTTTCACAAAGATATGTCTTCGACAAAAA
The DNA here is from genome assembly GCA_000966675.3 of Picea glauca. Taxonomy (NCBI): domain Eukaryota; kingdom Viridiplantae; phylum Streptophyta; class Pinopsida; order Pinales; family Pinaceae; genus Picea; species Picea glauca. The sequence goes on from JZKD02S1722139.1 coordinate 79,324, forward strand.
ATATTGTTAAACATATATTTATCTTCCGCACAGATATATGTTTGGCACAAACAAATCGTTCGCACAGATATATCCCCAACACAACTTACACTTAGTCTAATTTGAGCCCTTGTGTGGAGAATTCATAGTTCCACAAAATATATTCTGACAAGTGATGTAATTTTCATAATAACCAATTCATTTATGACACATTGATTTCTAAGATGCCACCACTAACTCTCAATACTTGCTTGAATTTATTTTAAGAAACAATGTTTTTTATAAAAAAATAAGTATATAAAGTGAACAAAATGTCTTATGCATATGTTTAACTTAAAAAATATTGTTGACTTGAATTTATGTTAAGAAACAAGGTTTATTATAAAAAATAAGTATATAAAGTGAAAAACATGCTTTTATGCATGCGTTTAACATATAAAATATTATTGAATTGAATTTATTTGAAGCTTATTCCGTTGGATGGGGTGATATCCAATGATAATGGGTGTTTATTTGACGTTTGGAGGTTGAGGCACCTGGCAACAGAGGCCTCAAGCCATTTGTGGGAGCATCGGAAGATCTCCACAACAAGATTTTGGTATCACCAATTTCAAAAACTCACAAAAAAAAACGTTCGTTGTGGGTCGCAGTATAATAATGTTGATGTAATAATCCTTAACTCCTAGTACTTTGATTTTGTGGAGAGATTAATGACTCCCCCCCTTTTGTGCACAAGATATATGATAGCATAACAACTCCTAGAGTCCATTTAAAATGTGACTTCCCCTCTAGTTTGGCATTGTTTCTTTCATTGATGGTGTCATAATAGGAATCAGGTTATTTTTGTTTGGGCGACAAAGGTTGATTCAAGATCCACTATGTCGCACCAGAGGGGACTCCAAATGAGGCATGGGTGATCATATTCCTCCTATTTAAATCACCATTGGAACTGTAAGTACTAGCACCGAAAGCAAGATGGTCGGGTCTGAGAATTCTCCACAGGGCTCAGCCTCCCCTAGTGATCAAAATAGTGAGCATACTTAGATAGGTTGGGGATCCAAGATTGAATGGTTCTATTGTCATGTTAACTCTTTGGGGTATTTTCTAGGCACTTTCCTTTGTTCATCCTCTCGGTCTACTGCTCCTTGCGACTCTCCATCAGGTACAACAAGCCCCAATTCACGATACCTTCCTTTGCATGCTCCTCCGACGATGGGAACACACAACGATTTCATGACATCTTGATCAACATCCAGTATTTTATTTTTGAGCTTCACCATGAGGAACCCAACCTCACCAGCATATGATGTAGTCTCACTTGATCCCTCGTGCAGTCTCACTTGAGCCCTCATTCCTTTCATAGCCCAAAATGTATATAGCTCTCATCTTCTTAATGAAATTTGGGTCCTTGGATCTCTTTCTACTGCAACATCAACCTATTCATGCTCTTTTTATCTCCACTATAGCACCATCTTACAAGTTTAAAATCAAATTTTGAATCAATATCATTTAAATAATTCAACTCACGGACTTGTACGCGAATTGTTGTTTACACAGTCACGTAAAGGGTTGCATATACGTGGTCTGTTTTTATAAAATTCATGTATAGGGATGCGTATACGTGACCCAATGAATTACATCTCGCGTACACCCTAGTTTCTAATTTATGCTTTAGAATACTAAAAAATTGAAGCCTAAATTAAATTTTAAACCAATAGAAATAAAAGAAGGGAAAGAAGACTTACTTGGACCAGACGGTTGTCAATTACGTCACTCGTAGCTCCCGCAATCAGTACTAGAATATCGGGGGAAATTTGGTCCAACATGCACTATTTGGGTAAAAACTACTAATGGTATAGTAAAATTGGTTATTGTCACTATTTATAGAAAACTTTTACCCACTTTACATAGATTTTGATAATATTTTGGCCTAGTGGACTAATAGTGCAGTTGATGGAGTTGGTTTTGGTGGTTTTATCCAGGGATTCTTATGGTTTTCTAGTGTCACGTCGCTTGTTCGTGACTTTGGCAGGTATTTTCGTTGACCAACATATAGGATAGGCCATCACTCCATTTTGCACACTTTCATTATCCTAAAACTGCAATTCTTATGCCTTAGGTACAAACCCATTTGTTAACGACACAAAAACGTATTTTTGCTACTAGAATTGTTGTTATTGAATGGTAGAGACTTACCAAACATGGTTTCCCTAGTTATAACCTCTCAATCGATGCCCATGCATATATTTTTGTGTAGGACCGAGAGTCCCTTGTAGCTAATATGATTTTGCATTCGAACCTCATTTCGTACTTATAATCATGTTGAACTATACCTATGGGATTCCCATGAGTATGGTTTAAGATCTTTTCCAAATCTCTCAAAAATAAAAATATTTCCGAGTGAGCTTGTCTCTTTCACACTCATAAAATAGATTTGAAAGGAATTCTATTTGGTATAAGTTTAACCCTTTTTCATACCACATAGACTTAATTTATGAAAATGGACATTCTTTGGAATTAAGTTGTAATTGCATCTCATCATCTCGCTTGCAATATTGTGCTTATTACCAGTTCCCTATTTTTCATTATAAGCCTGTTATCTCAACCAATTTGCATCATCATCCAAGCAAAGCCTTGTTTATATCCTTTGCATCTTGACACCCTGTACACTACAAGGAAACATTCCCCCAACTGTCCATATCGTGCATGCACCTCCTTGCATTGATCATAGGCATGTTCCATTGCTAGAACTAGTTTCTTACTCATGACACTTGTTTCCTCCTCTATATCATAGCATTCATTTTCCTATGATAAAAAAAAAATGGGAGGGAAAATAATATTGTCTCATGTTGGTAGCAGTTGTGTCACCTTCGAACAAAGAAAAAACTTTTGAGTCCACTTGTCATCCAAAGTTTTGTTTTAGCATGAAATTACGAAGTTGAGCTCATTACTTAGAGTTTAATCCTCGAACTAGTTAATCTTCCAGTCCCTATGAAGATTTTTATTGGTGCCTCATGCATCACAAAGTTTTATCATTGAGTCCATCCTGCCAGAGTCTTCCATATGTCTCATGATATTTTTCAAAGGATGTCTATAAGCCTATGTTGACCATTTCTCAAAACTCTTGACTTTGCATGTCGGTGATACTCTGAGTGTGTCTCATAGTGACATGAAGTTGTATTCCTATCGTGCACCTGGAACCCACTCGAAGAAAAAACTACATAATCTAGACGTGAACCTGAATTTCCCCTTCCTACCTCGTTTGCAGTCTATCAGTTGGATCTTCATGTTGGCCAATAATGAGGTGCACCATTCATAAACCGTGGGTTGCAATCACTCCACCGATTAGAACATAATTTTCGTTGATGCTTCATGCAATGAGTCCGACCCTATGATCGGTGCCAACACTAGGAAAATGATCTTGAGGCTCAGGTTGTTGATCGCTCTGATCGCGAGTAGGATCCCTACCTTCTTGGTGCCTAGTAGATATGTATTCCTCTATATTAATGCCACTTCCAGCTCATAGGGCTTGAGGTTCACCACCTCACTTTGGCATGATAATATTGTCAGAAAGTATATTTCCTCAACCTTAGTCCCCAATGTTTTCCCATCGATATTGAAGGCCTCTATATTTGGATCTTAGTAGTTCACCAACATATGGAGCAGTCTCACTTGAGCCGTAATTCATTTGAGAGCCCAAAATGTTGATTAATTGGGTTGGTTTTCATTGATGTCATCCCTTGAAGAAAGTTAGGTAGCGAATTATTGTAGCACAAAGGTTTGGGTAATGGACCCAAGTTTGTTTGATGGATAATGTTAAGAGTTGTGATATATTTGCAGGTAAGACTATTCCATTTAGATAGTACATGTAATTCCATTTTCGTTGGTATGTGGAACAACACATAACTCTTCACGCTTAGAGAGCTATATGGCCATGTGAAGTTGGAGAACCCTCATGAGTCATCTAGAAGCCCCAAAAGGTCAAAGTAGTGAAAGTGGTTGTAAAGAAGAAATTATTTAAATAATAAAGTGAAGTGATGAGTGTACTATAAGTCAACGTGGATACAAAATAAATTGTTTAAGTAATAAAGTTAATGGATAAATTACTAAGTGGACAAGTGGTTAGAAGTGGGTTAGCCCTAAAATAAGGAAAGTGGGTTAAGATGGTTAGAAGGTAATTTAAATAATAAAGTGAACTGATGATTGTACTATAAGTCAAAGTGGATACAAAATAAATTGTTTAAATAATAAATTTAATGGATAAATTACTAAGTGGACAAGTGGTTAGAAGTGGGTTAGCACCAAAATAAGCAAAGTAGGTTAAGACAGTTAGAAGGTAACCCCTTGAGGAAGCTACATGAACGTATAAATAAGAAGCAAGGATCTCTTATTTTTAATCACACTTGAGAATATTGAATATCTACAAGTGACTGAGGTAACCAAAGGATATCTAAGCCAAATTTCAGACGTAATATGAATTAAAGAAGGCCAAAATTCAAGGGAGGATAAATTCTTTTGATGATGCTTTCTAAGGTATGTTATTTACAACTCATCTCACCATTTTCGCAATTATTTTTTTTCTAGAATGATTCAGACCGTGAAATTGGGAGGCCATTGAGGAAACATATCCAAGTAGCTATGATACAAATTCAATCTTGTGGGTCATTGTATTTTTGGATGTGCACTCCGTGGAAAATAAGGTTTGCGGCTAGTCCTGAAACGAGTCTAAAATAGGTGTTCCGGGTAAAACATCATAACTTATTCATAACAGATCCAAATTCAGTAAGACAAAATTTATTGGTTAGAGTACAGTATTTAGTATTTTGTGTACCATTTTCAGATCCATATAACAAATATTCTATGTGGGGTAAGCTCTACAAGTTCTTTTTCTAGAATAAGCCAGAATTCAACAAAGTATGCCATGTTTTCTATAACTCCTTTTCTGAAAGGTTCCAAGTAGTGAAACCTGGAGGAATTGCATAAAATACATTGAAGAACATTGTGTACTTTCATATCTTTATTCATTACAAGTACATAGTTATGATTATTTCAAGTTAGGGTTTTTGACTAATCCAAAATTAGTCATGTGAGACTAAAGTAAAGTTTGATGAAAATGCTAGTCTCTTGTTGTTAAAGTTAAAGAAGGTTTGAAGGTATGTGATCATAAACACTAGGTATATTACAGAGTTACAAATCAGATGTGGATGATGAAATTGATGAGGGATTTTGGTTGAAGTACATGTTGGGTACATGGTTGAGACAAGTATTTGATGAGTTGGCACATAGATGAGGTGTATAGTTGATGATATTGGTACATATTTATGAGTCATAGTTTATGTGTATTTGATGCATTATTGGTACATCTTTTGTGCATGATTGATGCACTCATTGATGGTACAGGTTGAGGTACAGGTTGGTGCATGGTTGATGTACTTGTTTGTGGTACACATTGATTACAGGTTGTTTGGATAGGTTACTGTGATAAGTTATTTGTACATGTTTGGTGCATGGTCGATGCATTATTTTATGGTACAGGTTGAGGTACAGGTCGATGTATAGTACATGTTGGCACAGGTTATTGGTATAGGTTGTTACATTTTGATTATAGGTTGATTAGTACAGGTTTACAACAGTATATCTCACAGTGATAGTGCGAAAATGGTTCCATCATTCTACTTATACATTAAGGAGGTTGGATGGGGCAAGGGAAGGTGGTTGTATCCACCTCTCGGTTATAGTCAATTAACATAGCAGGTTGTATCCTCCTTTTGGTTGTAGCCAGAGAATTGGGGAGTTGGATGTTCCCTTTAGGTTGTAGCCTGAGAAAATAAGGGGTTGTAGCCTCCTTCTTGTTGTATCTAGTGAATCTGGGCATTGGACCTTTCTTATGATTGTAGCCTGAGAAACTAGGGGGTTGGAGCCTCCTTCTAGTTGCGGCTGGAAAACAAAGCAAGTTGGTGCTTCCAATGAATGTAATTATTAAAGACATATAAGAAAAATAATTCTATGGTTTTCTTTCTCTTTGGGTTTCCACTTAAAAACAATGGTGTATTGTGTATGTGTATGCATGCTCATTTTTTCATTTTTTATTTACTCTGCAACTATTGGATGATAATGCTACATTGATATAACAATTGAATGTTGTGGTTAAAAAGAATTGAATTTCTCTCTTACTGATTTACCCCCCCTTCTCAGTAATCTAACATAAAATGTATATAGCTCGCATCTTCTTAATTCAATTTGGGCCCCTAGATCTCTTTCTACTATAACATCAACCTATTCATGCTCTCTTTCTCTCCACTAGAGAACCATCCTACAAGTTTAAAATAAAATTTTGAGTCAATATCATTTAAAAAATTCAAATCACAGACTTGTACGCGAGATGTAGTTTACACAGTCGCATATAGGAATTTATATATGTTGTTTGTTTTGATAACAAACACGTATAGGGTTGTGTACATGCAACCCAATGAATTACAACTCGTGTACACCCTAGTTTCTAATTTACACCATAGAATAGTAAAAAATTGAATCCTAAATTAAAATTTTAAACCAATAGAAATGAAGAGAAGGAAAAGAAGACTTACTTGGCCCATATGGATGTCAATTTTGTCACTCGTAGCTCTCGTAATCATTAGTACAAGATTAGCAGCAATTTGGTCCAAAATGCACTATTTGGGTCAAAAATACTAATGGTATAGTAAATTTGTTATTGTCACTATTTATAGAAAACATTTACCCACTTTACGTAGTTTTTGATAATATTTTTCCCTAGTGGACTAATAGTGCAGTTGATGGAGTTGGTTTTGGTGGTTTTATCTAGGGATTATTGTGGTTTTCTAGCATCATCTCAGTCATTCATGAATTTGGAAGGTATTTTCATTGACCAACATATAGGATACGTCATCACTCCATTTTGTACACTTGCATTATCCTATAATTGCAATTCGTATGCCTTAGGTACGAACCCATTTCTTAGTGACACAAAACCTTCTTTCTGCTACTAGAAGTGTCGTTATTGAATGGTAGAGACTTACCAAACATGGGTGCCCTAGTTAGAACCTCTGTGCCATTCGATGCCCATGCATATATTTTTCTGTAGGACCGGGAGTCCCTTATAGATAATATGAATTTGCGTTCGAACCTCATTTATTACTTATAAGCATGTTGAACTATACCTATGACACTCCCACGAGTCTAGTTTAAGCTCTTTTCTAACTCTCTCAAAAAGATAAAATATTGTCGAGTGAACTTCTCTCTTTCAAACTCGTAAAATGGATTTGAAAGGACGTTTATTTGGTATAAGTTTAACCCTTTTTCAGACCATGTAGATTCAATTTATGAAAAAGGACATTCTTTGGAATTAAGTTGTAATTGCATCTCATCCTCTCACTTTCATTATCGAGACTATTTTCAGTTCACTTTTTTTCATTATAAGCCTATTATCTCAACCAATTTGCATCATTAGCCAAGAAGAGCCTTGTTTATATCCTTTGCATATTGACACTCTATACGCTATGAGGAAACATTCCCATGAGTTTCCATATCCTGCATGCAGCTCCTTGCATTGAGAATAGTCATGTTCCATTGTTGGAACCGGTTTCTTACTCGCGACATTTGTTTCATCCTATGTATCATAACATTCATTTTCCTATGAAAAAAAAAAAAATATGGGTGGGAAAACAATATTATTTCATGGTCGTAGCAGTCGTGTTGCCTTTGGAAAAATCACAAACTTTTGAGTCCACTTTCCATCCAAAGTTAGGGCTTAACATGACTTTAGGAAGCTAAGCTCGTTACTTAGAGTTTAATCCTCCAATTGGTTAATCTTCTAATCCCTATGAAGAGCTTGATTGGTGCCTCCTGCATCACAAAGTTTCATCATTGAGTCTATCCTGCCAGAGTCTTCCATATGCCTCGTGCTCTTGTTCAAGGAATGTCTATAAGCCTATGTCGGCCATTTCTAAGAACTCTTGAATTTGCATGTCATTCATACCCTCAGTGTGTCTCAGAGTTACATGAATTTGTGTTCCTATCGTGCACTTGGAACCCGCTTGAAGAAAAAAAATACATAATATAGATGTGAACCTGAATTTCCTCTTTCTACCTTGTTTGCAGTCTATCAACTGGCTCTTCATGTTGGCCAACAATGAGGTGCAACGTTCATAAACTATGGGTTGCAAGAACTCCACCGAGTAGAGAATAAGTGGCCTTGACGACTGATGCAGTGAGGTTGACCTTGTGATTCATGGCAACACTAGGAAAATGATCTTGTGACTCAAGTTGTTGATCGCTCTGATCGGGAGTTGGCTCCCTACTTTCTCAGTCCCTACAACACAATGAGTGGATATGCATTCCTCTAGTTTCATGACTCTCCTAGATCCCCAATATTTGAGGTTCACCACCTCATGCTGGTGTGACAATCCTATCAGAAACTATATGTCCTTGACTTTAATCCTCAATGGTTTCCCATTGAGATTGAAGGCCTCTGTATCTCGATCCCAGTAGTTTACCAACATATATAGCCATATAGCATATATAATTGAGACTTCATTCCTTTAAGATCCCAAAATATATATAGCTCACATAGTCTTAATGTCATTTGGGCCCCTAAATATCTTTCTACTGTAGCATCAAACTATTCATGCTCTCTTTATCTCCACTATAGCACCATCCTACAAGTTTAAAATCAAATTTTGAGTCAATATCATTTAAAAAATTCAACTCATGGACTTGTATGTGAGATGTAGTTTACAAATTCATGTATAGGGCTGCATATACGAGGTCTATTTTGATAACAGTCACGTATAGGGTTGTGTATACGCGACCCGATGAATTACAACTCGTGTAAACCCTAGTTTCTAATTTACGCCTTAGAATACTAAAAAATTGAAGCCTAAATTAAAATTTTAAACCAATATAACTGGAGAGAAGGGCAATAAGACTTACTTGGCCCAGACGGTTGTCAATTCCATCACTAGTATCTCCCGCAATCGGTAGTTGAAGATTGAGGGAGATTTGGTCCAAAATGCACTATTTGGGTAAAAAATACTAATGGTATAGTAAAATTGGTTATTGTCACTATTTATAGAAAAAATGTACTCACTTTACATAGCTTTTGATAATATTTTGGCCTAGTGGACTAATTGTGCAGTTGATGGAGTTGGTTTTGGTGGTTTTATCTAGGGATTCTTGTGGTTTTCTAGCGTCATGTCGCCCATTCGTGACTTTGGAAGGTATTTGCATTGACCAGCATATAGGATAGGTCATCACTCCATTTTTCACACTTGCATTATCCTATAATTGCAATTCGTATGCCTTAGGCATAAACCCATTTGGTCGTGACATGAAACCTTATTTCTACTACTAGAAGTGTCATTATTGAATGGTAGAGACTTACCAAACATGATTTCCCTAGTTAGAACCTATGTTTCATTCGGTGACCATGAATATATTTTTCCGTATGACCGGGAGTCCCTTATAGCTAAGATGAATTTGTGTTCGAACCTCAGTTCTTACTTATAAAGAGAAAATATTGTCGAGTGAACTTGTCTCTTTCACACTCGTAAAATGGATTTGAAAGGATGTCTATTTGGTATAAGTTTAACCCTTTTCCAGACCAAGTAGACTCAATTTATGAAAAAGGATATTATTTGGAATTAAGTTGTAATTGCATCTCATCCTATCGCTTGCAGTATTGAGCCTATTTCCAGTTCCCTCTTTTTCATTATAAGCCTATTATCTCAACCAATTTGCATCATAAACCAAGCAGAGCCTTGTTTAAATCCTTTGCATATTGACAAAATGTATGCTACGTGATGGAGGAGCATCCTTCCACATCAATAGATGTGCCAGCAAGACAACACATAGGATCTCATTGGAGAAAGGGAGAGGCACCAACTCTACCATTTTTAAATTTAAAATATGATCCTATACGGATTTATGTTGTAAGGTTGAGTAAATCCAAGCCATGCCTTTATATAGGTAGTGGATAGAGTCACCTTAATGGCTGACTGTAATAAGGTCTGGATCCGACTCAGGTCAGGATTTTCATTCATTGTAATGAGTCATAGGGTTAAGGTGTCTTAACTAAGAGAGTGATGGCACTAAGGCGGTGAAAAGGATAAGCTCGTGGAACCCTCTTGTAAAAAAAGAAGAAGAGATAGATGAGATTTAGAATGGAGGACTAAGAATATTAGAAGCTCAAGAGTAGGAGAGGAGAAATAACGAATACTATATTGTAGTCCAGTCTTTATACACATTTGTAAACAACCATTCATCTTAATAAAAATAAATAATTTTTTCCTGCATATGAAATCCATTTGTGTTATCTGTGTTCTATGAATGATATATGTGTGTGTTTATGTATGGAATAGTTGTTTGTGATAGTTTTCATCTCCAGGAGAAGAGGGAATTATCCATCTTTGTGTTGCTGGGAAGTTTTTTGTTCTTTAGGCTTGTGCAAGGAGCACATGCCAAAGTAGTGAAACTCTGTGAGCCAACGTAATGAGTATGTATCTAGACTCTGTTCAGAGTTCAGAAAAGAATTTGCTAGGGGGGCACACCAAAGTATTCACAGAGTCAGAAGGAACCTCAGGGTTATTGAATACTCTGGAGGAAAGACTGTGTAGAGTATCACAACCAGAGTTACTGAAAAGTCTATAAACTCTGCCAAGAAGGCATTGAGAAGGTGCGAGGAGTAAATAGAACCAACACCTTCCGAAGTGTTGGAGAATTTGAATAAATACATATTTGTTGAATACTGTGTAACCTTAGTAAGGAACGCGTTGAGAAGGAGTATAGAGTGCACTAGGTCAACACTCAAACAAGTGTTGGGAATGTCTGAGCACTCATACAAGCGCAAGGTGAGCACCAAAAGTGAACTTGTTTCAAGCTCAAAATATTAAGAGATATAGCGTAATACGAGACCAAATTCATTGGACTTGTAGGATAAGATCAAAGGCCATATCCTTTGACACTTACAAATTTTTCCAATTCGGAAGAAATTTTAAGCTCAAGCGAAGAAGCCATAGCATCCCTTAGATCAACTGTAGGATAATTTATGGGTCGTTAAACCACAGTTAAACATCAAGAAGGAGCATGCAAAGGATAAAAGTATTTTCCATCTGTATGATCTGAGTGCAAAGGACCAACATCTGTAGGATCCGAGTAAAGTGCACAGACTCAAATCCCTTTAAGTGCACAAGAGAGCAGACTCGTCGAACTCCTGAAGAGGATAGGAACTATCCATCATCCAGAGGCACATGTGGTGAAAGATCTAAATCTTCGGGGAGAATAACTTTGGGAGTTTGTAGACAAGGAGGGAGATATATCACCGAAGCTTTGAAGTCGAAAGTAGATCTTGGTCGTTCGCCACCAAGAGGTACGTGTCAATAGATCTGAAGCTCCTGAGGAAAGTCACTTCAGAGGAATTGGAGTATAATGGTGTGAGAACTCCTGAAGGATGGAGTGTCAAAGTTCATCAGAACCATCCGTTGGAAAGGGACGCATGGAAGAAGATCTTCCATTTTGGAGAAAAGTCACTTTGTGATAAAAAGGAGTGTGTTGAATAAGAACTCCCGAAATTCGGAGAGACGAAGTTCATCTGAACCGTCCGTCAGCTGAGGATAGGTGTCAACAGATCTTCCAGTTCAGAAGATATCCACTTAGGAGGAAAGTGGGGTTGGAGGAGCCAGAACTCCCTAAAGCTGGAGTGTTAAATCTTATTTAAGTCATCAAATCGGAAGGGACAAGTGTCGTAGGATCCCTCACTTCAGATTTCATACACTCTGGAGGAAAGTGAGAGAAGAGGTTGCAAAAATACCGAAGCCTGAACTGCTGAAGTAAATCATGACCATCGATATGAGAGGGACACGCATCAATAGATTGAGGAATTCATAAGGAAGGTGCAAGGGGAAGGAGAAGCATTGACCAAAATTCATCCGAAGCACCAAGAGGTAAGACAAAAAGAAAATAAAACCTTAGTCGTTGATTGCATAGACACGGGGAGACTGGATATTTACTCCTGAGGAAAGTCACTCCAGAGGAATTGAGGAGTAAAGGCATGAGAACTCCCGATGGCTGAAGTGTCGGAGTTCAACAGGAACCTCCATTGGTACTCTGGAAGAAAGAACACAGAGGGCCATTGACTGCAAGTCACCTGAAGTGGAGTAAAGGACATATATCGACCATTGATCAGGGCAACACGTGGCACTCGATCTGTAACTTCGGGTATGGAGCACTTCGAGAGAAAAGGGTTTAGAGAATTCAAAACTCCTGAATGTCGAAGTACAAAATCACCCTTTGATTTGGTGCCTAGGAACAACCTGAGGCCATATGAAGGAAAGGATCTAGCGACGGGAGCTAGCTCGTATTATTTTAATTACTCAAAGAGGATAGGAGAGCCTGCGAGTTTAATAGAACCTGCACTTTGAAGGAAAGGGGACCTGTGTAAATTGTTTTGGGGTCTATAATAGGCCTGAAGAGTCAACTGACTCCTTGATTCGAATGATTCTAGACCGGGAGTTCATGCAGCCTCGAGGGAGATATGGGGGTTTGCATCAAGTGGTATAAGAGATAAATTTTGTCTATAGATCACAGGCAAACATGAGAAGGTGAAAAGAGATAGACTGATAACATCACATGGTATTAGAAGCTAAATTTCATTTGTGGACAACAGGTGAAGAAGGAGACAAAGTATTGATTACTCTGTGTGTGATTATTTACAAGTTTGAAACAATCAATCAGAACAACCAGGTGGGCTGCAAGAGGAAGTTGGAGATGCTCTCAGTTGAAGAGTGATCGACATAATTTCTATAGGGGGCAGGAAGACATAGATGGCTACTAAATACCATAGGGTTGTTCAAGGATAATACCGCCCACATAAATATAAAGAGCTCAAGAAGGTGAGAGAATAGATAGAAAAGATGATGTTGAAGATGAAGCAAGAAACACAAGGAGGTTGTACATATGAATGGCCCTTGAAGAGGAAAGTAAAGTGGCATGTCCAAAAGTTGTTGGCCAGAGGAAAACAACATGTGTTGAAAAGGTGGCTGAGGAATGTTGAAAACCTTAGTGACACAGAGGAGGAGTTGGTTTTCATTTGTGGTCCAAAATTCAGAAAAATCCTCAGTGATGAGGAAGGGAGATTAATTAAAGGTATCATAAATTTCCAGGAAGGTAGATATGGATTTTCAAATTTCCAGGTGGGATATGAGATGAGATCAATTGAGGATCTCATAGACTGTCCGGAGAGAAGAAGTGAAAATTCATATTACAATGTGGGAAATGAGAAGAGATCAGTTGAAGATCTCATAGATTCCCAGGAGGGTAGGGGAGAAATCCTAGATTGTCAGGTGGGCATGGAAGTAGAATGAGACTGTCTGAAAGTCCCAGTAGATCAGAGGATATTTCATATCAATAAATAATGTTGACAGGTGGCAGGGAGGCAGAAGAAAGGCCTCATGTGTATGGATATTCATGTGGGTTTGTTGACTATGTGAATGAAGATGATGAGAAGTTAAATAGTTTCACCATCAAATAGGAATATTAGAGGTGCATTTTGATGATTGAAGGAATCAAAATATTCCTTCCAAGCAGTCAATCAGAGGATAGAATATCTGTTTCAGATGAAGTAGAAGAAGGCCAACTAGAGAAGAATGTCATAAATGAGGGAATGGAGTAGACACTGAACTGTTCCCACTTAGGGGAAGCAGAAGAGCATTCGGCATAGTTGCTGAAAATTTTCATTCAGGAAGATGAACATGATATGACCATAGAATTAAACCCTACAACCGAAGAGGAAACAAACAACATGGATTTTGTTGATCTGTGGGAATAATTTGAAGCCCTGGAGAAAAGGGTGATAGCACAGAGAAGACACATACAAAAGGTTAATTTGGAGGAAGATGGAGGATCATACTAGTGATATAAACAACTAGAGGAAGTTGGGAGAGTGTCAGCAAAAGAACTGGCAGAAGGCAATATGTCAACAAAGATAGTTGATCATAAGCTTAGTGAGGGTATCTCAGGAAATCAACCTACAGAGGAATGGAAAGATAATTCCACAGGAGAGGAGGACAACATGGGATATAAAGATCTACCCTTTGATCAACAGAAGGAAGTGAAACAAAGTATACTTCATGGAGGGAGGCAGCCAATAGACAAGACGGAAAGAGAAATAAAATAAATCAGGGAGCCGATGGTGAGATCGATAGAGGAGATTGTCAGTAGGAGGAAGTTGAATAGCGAGGAACATACAACAAGAACAGGGAAGCAAAAACAACATAGCAGAGGAGCAAGAGGACAACTCCAAGAAGAAGTTTGGGATCCAGGATGATTTCAATAGAGTTGGGGATCTCATGAGAAAGAACTCATGAATTTTTCACATCAATGGAGTATGATGCAGGAGAATCCTTCCACATCAGCAGATGTTTCAGCAAGACAACACATAGGTGTGCATTGGAGAAAGGGAGAGGCACCAACTCTCCCATTTCAAAATTTAAAATATGATCTTATATGGATTTATGTTGTAAGGTTGAGTAAGTCCAAGCCATGCCTTTGTACAGGTAGTGGATAGGATCGCCTTAATGGTTGACTATAAGCAGGTCTATATCCGATTCAGGTCTGGATTTTCATTCATTGTAATGATCTGTAGGGAAAAGGTGTCTTAATTGAGACAATGATGGCACTAAGTGAAGAGGATAAGCTCAAGGAACCCTCTTGTAAAAAAAGAGAGAGAGAGAAACAAGACTTAGAACGGAGGACTGAGAAGCTTAGAAGCTCATGAGTAGGAGAGGAGAAAGAACTGAGACTATGTGGTAGTCTAGTCTTTATACACATTTGTAAACATACATTCATCTTAATAGAAAGAAAGAAGTTTTACCTACATATGATATCCATTTGTGTTATTTGTTTTTTATGAATGATATCTCTATGTGTTTATGTATGCAATAGATCTTTGTGATAGTTTTCATATGCAAGAGAAGATACAATTCTCTATGTTTGTGTAACTAAGAAATTTTGTGTTCTTTATGCTCGTGTAAGGAGTGCACACTAGAGTAGTGAATATCTGTGAGCCAATGCAAGGACTACGTATCTGGACTTTGTTGAGATTTCAGAAAATAATGTGCGAGGAGGGCACACCAGAATATTCACCGAATTAGAAGGAACATTGAGGTTACTAAATACTCTTTAGGAAAGACTGTGTAGAGTAGCATAGCCAAAGTTACTGAAAACACTATAAACTCTTCCAGGAGGGCATTGAGTAGGTGCCAGGAGTACATAGAACCAACACCTTTTGAAGTGTTGGAAAAGTTGAAGAATTACAGATTTATTGAATACTTTGTAAGCTCAGTAAGGAACACATTGACCAGGTGTATAGAGTTCACTAGGTCAACATTCAAACAAGTGTTGGGAACATCTAATCACTCAGACAAGTGCAAGGTGAGCGTCGAAAGTGAACTTGTTTCAGGTTCAAAACCTCAGGAGGTATAGTGTAGGACGAGACCGAAGTCGTTTGACTGGTAGTAGAATCAAAAAGGTCATAGCCTTTGGAACTTATGAATTTTTCCAAATCGAAAGAAATTCTAAGCTCAAGTGAAGAATACATAGAATCCGTTACATCAACTATAGGAGAAGGTATGGGTCATTAAACCACAATCCAACATCAAGAAGGAGAACTTGGACGATAAAAGAATATTCCATCCATACGATCGGAGAACGAAGGAGAAATATCTGTCGGATCCAGGTAAATTTCACAGACTCAGATCCCTTTAAGTGCACAGTAGAGTGGACTACGTGAAGTCTCGAAGTCACGAAGAGGATAGGGATTGTCCATCATCGAGAGGGACATGTGGCGAAAGATCTGAAACTCTGGGAAGAAGCACTTCGAGAATTTTTAGATAAGGAGAGAGCGAGATCGTCGAAGCTCCGAGGTCGATAGTACATATTGGTCATTGTCTGCTAGGAGGTACGGGTCAACAGATCTGACACTCTGAAAGAAATTCACTTCGAAGGAATTGGAGTATAAAAGTACGAGAATTCTCGAAGGACGGACCATCAGATTTCATCAAAACCATCCAGTGGAAACAGACACGTGTCGAAATATCTTCCATTTCAGAGAAAAGTCGCTACGAGAGAAAAAGGAGTTTGTTGAACAAGAACTCCCAAAGGCCGGAGAGCCAGATTTCATCTGAACCATCTGTCATCTGAGGACAGGTGTCAAAAAATCTTCCATTTTAGAATATAGCCACTTCGGAGGAAAGTGGTGTTGGAGGAGCTACAACTCGCGAAGGTCGGAGCGACGGAGTTCGTTTAAGCCATCCGATCGGGAGGGACAGGTGTCATAGGATCCCTCACTTCGAAGTTCGTACACTCCTGAGGAAAGATAGAGCGGAGGTTGTAAAGCTCCCAAAGATTAAATTGTTGAAGTAAATCATGATCATCGATCTAAGAGGAACACACGTCAACAAATTGAGGACTTCAGAAGGAAGGAGAAAGGGGAAGGTGGAGCATTGATTGAAAGTCAGGAGAAGCAACAAGAGGTAAGAAAGAAAAAAAAAAA
>JZKD02S1722139.1:95969-113720 GCA_000966675.3 Picea glauca
GGGGGGGGTGAATCAGTTGTTACCGTGCTTAAACAACTATGCTTCTTTTAAATTATTTACAAGTCACTCAATGATGATCATAATAATGCAGGTAAATAAGCAATGGGACATTCAACATTAGTCACATATATGAGATACACAGAGACGGATATTTCCTGAGGAAACCCATAAAGGGTAAAAACCTCTTATTTTTTATATGATAAGTATGATTTACATTCTTTACATTATCATACATATGAGCACCCACTCATTGTGAGGCTACAACCTCTATTTTTGCAAGCTGCAACTTGTTGATAAAACCAACTCTCTCTTTTCTTTAGCACCCACTAGAAGGAAGCACCAACTCCCTAGTTTCTCTAGCTACAACTCCCTGTGTTCAAGCACCCACTTGAACCTCTGAGGACACCAGTCCTCCCTAGCACCTCCCTACCACCCTGGTTTATCATTATGAATTACGAAAACTGATTATAGTGATATAGTGTTCAACAAAAGCTTATCAGTCTCATCTCTATTTCGTAAGATTCCGTTGCTCTGTCTTCCTCACTGCCTTCTTGCATGCATCCATTGCATTTTTTGTTCTGCTACCTTTTATGCTCTGTGCACCATTCCTCTTTGATGGATTTTTTTCTTCTATCCCTTTCAGCTACTGTACTCCACCTCCTTCTTCACACATGCATCCCTCCTCACAGGAACAACCCCCCTCTCTTCTTTTCTCCACATTCTTATACTCCCTATCCATCTTGTGCATCCTCTGTCTGTAATGGTTCTACATCCTCTACATGTCGAGTGGTCTGCCTCTTCCTCATGACAACTCTTCAGCTTCTTTGTTTTGTTAAGCCCATCTGTCCATCATTACTGGGTGTCATGATCAAATTCCTTCACATCATAGGTAGTTGAGATTCTTCATCTTCTGTTGCAGACGACCTCAACCTCACTATCGCAGTTAATGGCTTCAACGCTCTTCCAGCTGTCAATAGCCTTCATGAACAATCTTTTCTCCTATTGGAATATTCTTTGTGACCCTTCAATTCCTCTGGAAATCACACAGAAGTCTCTTCGAGTCCTTTGGCAGAAACCATCAGTGGTTTCTAGCAGTTACAGTGAGAAGTTCTACAGTAGCCCTTCGATCTACTTCAACTTCATCTGCACCGTTGCATTAACTTCTCTAAATCTTCCGTTCATTTCAGAATTCCTCTCTTCGGCATTTCAGGATCACCGTGGTGGAGGATTTTAGTACTCTCCATTTCCCGACCCCCGAAACTCTGAAAAGGAGCTTGTCTTCACTAACCCCTTCCCCCATATTTCGCCGACGTGACCAATGGCTGTGACCTCAGCCTTAGTCCAAACTGAATTTTGCAATTTCAAGTTTTGGCATTTCGACACTCTTGGTGGTGAAGTGTTTTGACACTTCAACTCCCAGTATCTGAAACTTCGAAATCGAGTCACATCAACAGTCTAGTACTCCAACGTTTCTCATTTCGGCGAATCGACATTTCGGTATTCCTATGGTAAAGTTTCTAGACTCTCCATGGTGCGATGCCCGAAACTCTGAAACGGAGCTTGTTTGTGACATTTCGCGATTTCAGTTTTCACGATTTCGGGACTCCTCTGATGAAGAGTCTTTACTCTTGACTCCTCCTACTCCCGGTATCCGAAACTCCGGTATGGAGTCTTTATCATTTCGCGACTTCGGGTTTCACAATTTCGGGACTCATGTGATGCAGTGTCTTGACTCTTGACTTCTCAACCTCCCGATATCCGAAATCCTGGTATCTGATACTCCAATATGGAGTCGGATAAACAATCCACAATTTCCTTGATCCAACGGCTTAGATCATTTCACCATTTCACGTTTCGCAATTTCGGGACCCCTGTTTATGAAGGGTCCTTGTCATCTCCATCTCTCGGTAACCAAAATCACGGTATCCAACACTCCGAGTGATGCACCTTTTTTGGGTTTTCAGGCTTTCACATTTCAGCACTTTGGGACTCCTGATGACGAGAGTCTGTGACATCTCTATCTCCCGGTATTCGAAACTCTAGTAGCCGAAACTTCGAGCGATGCTCCTATTTTTCAATTTCGAGGTTTCGCATTTCGCGACTTCGGGACTACTATGTTGGAGAGTCTTGACTCTTGACTTCTCCATCTCCCAGTAACCGAAACTCTGAAATGGAGTCTTTGTTGGGGTGCTTGTTTCAGGATTTCTGGGTTTCGCATTTCACAACTTCGCAAGTTGAAAGGTTGGCGCATCTCATTCCTTTGACTTTTCAGTCAATGAAAGCATGATCTTTGGCCACGTCTTCTTCTTGGATCGATGGTCCATATTTTTCCTTGATCCAACAGTTCAGGTTATATTGTGATTTCACATTTCGCGACTTCGATACTCCTGTAGTGGGAGTTCTAGACATCTCCAACTCCTAGTATCCGAAATTGTTGCACTGCTGGTCTTCCTTGCCTACTTGTTTGCCATCAAATGAATAAGCACACCTTCGCACTCCGTTCGACTCTGCGCTAATTCCTTCTGAGCTTACTTTGTCCCTAATTTTCCATCAATGCATACACTGATCTTGCCATCAATTGCGCTAATTCCTCCTGAGCTTGCCTTGTCCCTAATTTTCCATCGATGCATACTCTGATCTTTCCATCAATGACAAGAATACTCTTCCTATTAAACATGCCAACAATATCCCCCTTTGGCATTGATGGAAAAAAAGGCACACTGACCTGTCCTTTTCTCCCCCTTTGACATCAATGTCAAAGAAAGCACGCTCCCCCTGAGCTGTTGCAATATTTTTAGGAGGTATCAGATATGCAATCAATATAAGACTCCCCCTAACAGGATGGACCTTCTTAGGTGTGAAACGAGATGACTCCCAGCTTCTGTCGGAGATATTCAAAAGGGGTCTTAGCTAGGGGTTTAGTAAAAATGTTTGCTATTTGTTCTATGGTTGGAACGTACTGAACCTAAACAACCTGATTGGTGACTTGCTCTCACAGAAAATGGTATTTTATGGGAATATGCTTGGTCTTGGAGTGGAATATAGGACTCTTAGACACACTGATGGCACTAGTGTTATCACAATGAATTGGGATTGGTGCAACGTATTTTACCTCCAAGTCTGCAAGTGTATGAATCATCCATAATACCTGAGTGCAACAGGTAGCAGCAACAATGTACTCTTCCTCTGTGGTTGATAAATAAATGGAACCTTACTTTTTACCAAGCCATGCTACTAATGAGTCACCCAGGAAGAATGCTCCTCCACTGGTGCTTTTTCTCTCATAAACATAGTTTTCCCAATCTACATCTGAATATGCAGTTAACTGAAAATTCTAATTTCTGGGATACCACAGACCATAAGTCATTGTTTCTTTCAGATACCTGAATATCCTTTTGACAGCTAGTAAATGACTCTGTTTAGGTGTAGACTGATATCTTCCAACCATTCCTACAACATGCATTATGTCTAGGTGAGATGTTGTGATGTACAATAGGCTACCTATCATTGAACTATATGAATGTTGATCAACATCAGGGGAGTCATCATCCTTTCTTAATTTGCAGCCAATAACCATAGGTGTGCCCACAGGTTTAGAATCTTCCATTTGAAACCTTTTAAACATTTCTCTTAGATATTTTTCTTGAGAAATGAACATCCCTTCAGACCTCTGAGTAATTTGCAGACCAAGAAAAAATGACAGTTCTCCTATCATCGACATTTCAAACTCAGATTCCATGGCAGAAGCAAACCATTGTACCAATAGATCCTTATTACATCCGAAGATGATGTCATCGACATAGACGAATACGATGAGCAAATTATTATCCTCTATTTTAATATACAGATTGTTGTCAGTTATTCCTCTCTTGAACCCTTTGTCTTTAAGATACGTATCCAGTCGGTGATACCAGGCTTGAGGGGATTGTTTTAACCCATATAAATCTTTCTTCATCCTGCATACTAAATCAGGGTTACCAGACAGTTCAAAACCCTCTGGTTGTTCCAGATAGACTTCTTCATTTAAATCTCCATTTAGAAAAGATGTTGACATCCATTTGATAGACTTTAAACCTTTTATGACAAGCATAGGAAAGAAATATTCTGATAGCTTCCAACCTTGCTACGAGCGCAAAGGTTTCATCAAAATCCAATCCTTCTATTTGAGCATAGCCTTTACAGACCAATCTTGCTTTGTTCCTGACAAATTGTCCTTGCTCATTCAACTTGTTCTTAAAGATCCATTTGGAACCAATGATATTTTTACCTTTTGGTCTCTGAACCATCTCCCACGTATTGTTTTTCTCAATCTGATCAAGTTCATCATTTATTGCTTTAACCCAGTGGTCATCTTTGCTGGATTCATTAACATTCTTGGGTTCTAGCATGTATATGAAGGCTATATGAGACTGTTCGATGTTTTTGATTAGATTTCTCCTGGTTTGTACACCTTTGTCTGCTTCTCCAATTATTTGACTTGCAGGATGATTCTTTTGAATGATTTTGGAGGAGGAATTTGAAGTTGAATGTTGATTTGAGTCTATCTAAGTGTCTGAGTCTTCACCTGATTCAGAGTCTTTGTTTTCTGATTCTTGGACCTGTTCATGTTCAGCTTTAGTTGGGTCTTCTGTAGAAGACTCATTACTGTACATCTCTCTTGTTGGGATTCCTTCATCAACTTTTACATCAATACAGTCAACCATTTTATGCAGCCTCTTATTATAGCATCTATATCCTTTACTATTTGTAGCATACCCTAAGAAGATACCTTCATCAGACCTATCATCATATTTGTCGAGGTTCTCATCATTACTCTTTATGTAGCATTTACTCCGAAAGATTTTTAAGTGTTTAATTGAAGCAGGTCTCCCAAACCACAGTTCATAAGGTGTCTTGTCACTTTGTGGTCTGAGGTAAGCTTTGTTAAGAACATGAACTGCTATGTGTATTTCTTCTACCCAGTAGGTTTGGCCAATGTTCTTCACATTCATCATTTACCTGGCCATTTCCTGCACTGTTCTGTTTTTCCTCTCAACAACTCCATTTTGTTGTGGAGTTCTTGGGATTGTGTATTCTCTTTTGATCCCATGCTCATCGCAGAATTCCTTGAAGTCTCTTGACATAAACTCTCCTCCCTGATATGATCTTACTTCCTTTAACCTCTTTCCTGTTTGAGTCTCAGTTAAAGCCTTAAATATTTTATACTTCTCAAATGCTTCAGCCTTTTCCTTGAGAAAGGCAACCCAAGTAAGTCTGGAGTAATCATCAATAATCAACATGAAGTAGTTTTCTTTCCCTGTGTGTTCCTGTCTTGATGGTCCACATAAATCTATATGAACTAGTTGGAGTGGTTTCTCTGTTGAAGTAGATCTCTTAGACTTAAACTGTGTCATGTTTTTCTTCCCTACTTGACATGGTTTACACATTGAATCTTGGGGCTTTGATATTCTTGGAAGATCTTTTACTGCCTCAAGTTTTTTGAGTTTGATTAAGTGGTCAAAGTTTATTTGTCCAAGTCTCCTATGCCATAACCATCTTTCATCATGTCTGCTTAGATGAAATTCTTCTCTATTTTCTTTCAGCACATATACATTATTTTATGTCCTTATGCCTTTGGCCACCACTTGTCCTGAGGTTACAGATTTTATCTTGCAGTCCTTAGACGTGAACACCACTTCAAATCCTCTATCACACATTTGACTAACACTGAGTAGATTATGTTTCATCCCATATACAAGAAGAACATCTTGGGATTTTCCTTTTCCATTGCTTAAGTTCACCATCCCTTTGCCCTTTATTTTCCCTGGAGCATCATTTCCAAAGGTTACGTTTCCTGATTTGCTTTCACTTAGAGATAGAAACTTGTCTTTGTCTCCCATCATGTGTTTGGAGCATCCACTATCTATATACCAACGGTTCATTTTTCTTTGAGCGGACAGTACTAATCCACACTTGTCACTTTCCTTCTTCTTCCAAAACTTGACATTTTCAGCAGGGGATTTCGAATCTGGTTCATAGTTCCTTAACCGTCAGTCAATAAATTTATGTCCAAAGTTATAACAGGTGTAGCATTCAATCTCATTATTCAATAGGTCAAACTTATTGTTGCGGTGTTGTCTACTCATTGACTGTTGATTATTTCTTGGCCTCCTTAGTTGCATGTCCCTAGACTTAATTTGGCAATTTGTAGTCTGTGAAGGATTGTTACTTGGCTGTATCATTCTTTATTGTGGGAAGTATTTATTCCTTTGAAATCTTAATTTCTTATGTCTAAGTGTTAAGGAGCAATTTACATCTTTCTGACCAAAGTTAGCACAGTAGAAACAATAGCCATAGAAAAAATCTTTGTACCTGGAAAATGGTTGTCTTCTTTGAGTAAATTGATTTCTTTCATGCTAATGACATCTTCCAACAAGGGGGGCACTATTTCTTTGTTCTACAAATTCAGTCCTAGCACCTCTTTCCTTACTTGTCCTGGGCAGGTGATTTTCTTCCTTTGTTTCTGCAGGTTTGTTGTTGTCATTGGTTGTACATTTGACAAACTTGATGGGTTCTTCATCTCTTGGCTTGCCACTACTTGATCCCTCTTCATAAACCAAACCAGTTTTTATCTTTGGATTCCTTTGTTGATTCAGAATGGTGGCTAATCCTTCTAAGGCTTTGATACTTGACAGATTCTAATTATACAAGGCTTGAAACTTCTCCATCTCTTTCCTAGTTTTCACTACTTCTTGTTCTAATACTTCACATCTTGCCTTCTTTTCGGATAACTGTCGTTTCAGAATGTCTTTGATTTTCTTTGCCTCTTCTAATTATACTTATAGTAGGACAAGGTCTTCATCAGATTCTTCACTGTCTTTCTCGAACTGTATTAGAAATTGTCTTTTCTTTCTGTTATCGATTCTTAGTCTGTCAATCTCTTCTAGTCTATTGATCGGTTCTCCTTCCATGTCAACCACAACTTCTTCTTCATTAACATCACTCCCTGTGTTGTTATTATCATATTCCTCTTTGGCCATAATTATGAATTCATTTAGTTTATCTTCAATAGATGAATCATTGCCTTCATCATCTGAAGGATCATCATCACTGTTTACGCAAAGACTTTTCTTCTTAAATTTATTCTCTTTAAAGAAATTTTTGTGTTTGTACTTCTCCCCATCATCACATGTCTGATCCTTTCCTTTTTGGGGACATTCATTTGCAAAATGACCTATCCTACCATAGTTGAAACATTTGAAAGGCAGTTTACCTTTGTATTTGCTTGATCCCTTCTTCAGTCTCTTCACAAACTTTCCTTCAATTTCATCGGGCTCAGAATCCTCATTCTTGTCTGCCTTAAATGATGCTTCTCTGGAGGTGGGTTTATCTTTAACTATTCTCATTTCATATGCAGTCAAAGTTCCTAGAATTTGATCAAAATACAAGGTTTTTAGATCATTCAATTCTTCTATAGCAGAGACCTTTAGATTGAACCTATCTGGGAGAGATCTCAAGATTTTCTGAACTAAATAAGGTTCCTCAATTGTTTCACCAAGTGCTTTCATTGCATTTACCATTTCTTCTACTCTCAGAAAGAATTTTCCAATAGTTTCATCTTCTTTCATCTCAAGCTGTTCAAACTGCATTCTATAGGTTTGAAGCTCGGCATCCTTTACCTTCTCATTACCTTCATAACTATTAATGAGTTTGTCCCACATTTCTTTGGTAGTTCCTATATGCATAACTTTTATGAATTATGCTTATGCAAGCCCACTCAAGATATCATTCATAGCCTTAGCATTGAAGCTAAAATCTATTTTGTCATCCTTATTGGCGAGTACAACTGCCTTTACATAACTAGTATCTACCACATCCCAAACATCTACACCTAAATCCATTATGTAGGTTCTCATTCTAACTTTCCAGAAGGCAAAGTTTGTTCCATTGAACAAAGGGGCCTTATTGGTTGAATTTCCTTCATGGCTTGACATGTTTAAGCTCTAGGATCTACCTTTAGATAAAAGGGGCCAGCTCTGATACCAATTGTTGGACAACTGAGAGGGGGGGGGTGAATCAGTTGTTACCGTGCTTAAACAATTATGCTTCTTTTAAATTCTTTACAAGGAACTCAATGATGATCACAAAAATGCAGGTAAATAAGAAATGGGACATTCAACATCAGTCACATATAAGAGATACACAGAGACAGATATTTCCCAAGGAAACCCATAAAGGGTAAAAACCTCTTCTTCTTTATATGATAAGTATGATTTACATTCTTTACATTATCATACATATGAGCACCCACTCATTGTGAGGCTACAACCTCTATTTTTGTAAGCTACAACTTGTTGAGAGAACCAACTCTTTGTTTTCTCTAGCACTCACTAGAATGAAGCACCAACTCCCTGGTTTCTCTAGCACCAACTAGAAGGAAGCACCAACTCCCTGGTTTCTCTAGCACCAACTAGAAGGAAGCTACAACTCCCTGTGTTCAAGCACCCACTTGAACCTCTAAGGACACTAGTCCTCCCTAGCACCTCCCTACCACCCTAGTTTATCAATATGAATTACTAAAACTTATTACAGTGATATAGTGTTCAACAACAACTTACTAGTCTCATCTATTTTCTGCAAGATTTTGTTGCTCTGTCTTCCTCACTGTCTTCCTGCACGCATCCATTGCATTTTTTGTTCTGTTGCCTTTTGTGCTCCGTGCACCATTCCCCTTTGATGCATTTTTTTTCTTCTATCCCTTTGAGCTACTGTACTCCACCTCCTTCTTCACACATGCATCCCTCCTCATAGGAACAACCCCCCTCTCTTCTTTTTTTCACATTCTTATACTCCCTATCCATCTTGTGCATCCTCTGTCTTCAATGTTTCTGCATCCTCTGCATGTTGAGTGATTTGCCTCTTCCTCATGACAACTCTTCAACTTCTTTGTTTTGTTAATCCCATCTGTCCATCATCATTGGGTGTCATGATCAAATTATTTCATGTAACAAGCAGTTGAGATTCTTCATCTTTTGTTGCAGACGACCTCAACCTCATAATCGCAGTTGACGGCTTCAACGCTCTTCCAGCTGTCAATAGCCTCCACGAACAATCTTTTCTCCTACTAGAAGATTCTTTGTGACCCTTCAGTTCCTCTGGAAATCACACAAAGGTCTCTTCAATTCCTCTGGCAGAAACCATCAGTGGTTTCTAGCAGTGACACTAAGAAGTGCTACAGTAGCCCTCCGATCTACTTCAGCTTCATCTTCACTGTTGGATTAACTTCTCTAAATCTTGCGTTCATTTAGGCATTCCGTTCTTCGGCATTTTGGGATCATCGTGGTGGAGGATTTTAGTACTCTCCATTTCTCGACCCCCGAAACTCGGAAAGGGAGCTTGTCTTCACTAACTCCTTCCCCCATATTCTTCCGACGTGACCAATGGCTGTGACCTTAGCCTTAGTCAAAACTATATTTCACAATTTCGTGTTTCGGCATTTTGGCATTTCGACACTCTTGGTGGTGAAGTGTTTCGACACTTCAACTCCTAGTATCCAGCACTCTGAAATGGAGTCAGATCAACAGTTCGATACTCCAACATTTCTCATTTCGGTGAATCGGAATTTCGGTATTCCTGTGGTAAAGTTTCTTGACTCTCCATGTTGAGGTGCTCGAAACTCCGAAACGGATCTTGTCTGTGACATTTCACGATTTCGGGTTTCTTGATTTCGACAATCCTCTGATGAAGAGTCTTTAATCTTGACTCCTCCTACTCCTGGTATCTGAAACTCCGGTATGGAGTCTTTATCATTTCACGACTTCGGGTTTCACGATTTTGGGACTCCTGTGATGCAGTGTCCTGACTCTTGACTTCTCAACCTCCCAGTATCCAAATTCCCAGTATCTGATACTCCAATATGGATTCGGATCAACGGTCCACAATTTCCTCGATCCAATGGTTTAGATCATTTCCCCATTTCACGTTTCGCGATTTTGGGACTCCTGTTTATGAAGGGTCCTTGTCATCTCCATCTCCCGGTAACCAAAATCACGGTATCCAACACTCTGAGTGATGTGCCTTTTTTGGGTTTTTGGGATTTTTCATTTCGGCACTTCGGGACTCCTGATGATGAGAGTTCATGACATATCTATCTCCCGGTATCCAAAACTCCGATAGCCGAAACTTCGAGCGATGCTTCGATTTCACGATTTCATGGTTTCGCATTTCGTGACTTCGGGACTCTTGTGTTGGAGAGTCTCGACTCTTGACTTCTCCATCTCCTGGTAATCGAAACTCCGAAAAGGAGTCTTGGTTGGGGTGCCTGTTTTGGGATTTTGGGGTTTCGCATTTCATGACTTCATGAGTTGAAAGGTTGGAGCATTTCATTCCTTTGACTTTTTAGTCAGCGAAAGCATGATCTTTCGCCACGTCTTCTTCTTAGATCGACGGTCCAGATTTGTCCTTGATCCAACGGTTCAGGTTATATTACAATTTCACATTTCGTGACTTCGGGACTCCTATAGTTGGAGTTCTTGACATCTCCAACTCCCGTTATCTGAAATAGTTGTGCTGTTGGTATTCCTTGCCTGTTTTTTTTACATCAAATGAATAAGCACACCTTTGCACTGCGTTCGACTCTGCGGTAATTCCTCCTGAGCTTACTTTGTCCCTAATTTTCTATCGATGCATACTCTGATATTTCCATCAATTGTGCTAATTCCTCCTGAGCTTACTTTGTCCCTAATTTTCTATCGATGCATACTCTGATATTTCCATCAATTGTGCTAATTCCTCCTGAGCTTACTTTGTCCTTAATTTTCCATCGATGCATACTCTGATCTTGCCATCAATGACAACAATACTCTGCCTGTTAAACATGCCAACAAAAGGCACGAGAACTCCTGAATGCCAGAGTGTCATAGTTCATCAGGACCGTCCATTGGAACAGGACACGTGGCATATGATCTATCACTTTGGAGGATTGGTACTTCAGAAGAAAGAATGTAGAGGGACATTGACTGCAAGTCGTTCGAAGTGGAGTAAAGGACGGATATCGACCATTGATTGGGGAAACACGTGGTGCTCAATATGTAACTCTGGGTATGGAGCTCTTTGGGAGAAAAGGATTTGGAGAGTTCAAAACTCTCGAACGTTGAAGTCCCGAAGCACCCTTGGAGTTGGCACATGGGCACAACCCGAGGTCATTTGAAGGAAAGGATCTAGCGAGGGGAGCTAGCCCCTGTTATTTAAATTCTTCAAAGAGGCCAGGAAAGCCCACAGGTTTTACAAAACCTGCACTTTTAAGGAAAGGGGACATGTGTAAATTGGTTTGGGGTATAGCAGAGGCCTGAAGATTCAATCCGACTCCTTGATTAGAATGATCCTAGATCATGAGGTCATGCAGCCTGAGGGAGATATGGGGTTTTGCATCACTACGATGAAATATTCCCACGAGTGTCCATATCATGCATGCACCTCCTTGCATTGAGCATAATCATTTTCCATTGATGGAACCAATTTCTTACTCATCACACTTGTTTCCTCCTCTACATCATAGCATTCGTTTTCCTATGAAAAACAATATGGGTGGGAAAATAATATTATCTCATGTTGGTAGTAGTCATGTCTCCTTTGAACAAAGGAAAAAATTTTGATTCCACTTTTCATCCAAAGTCTGGGTTTAACATGAACTTAGGAAGATGATCGCGTTACTTAGAGTTTAATCCTCCAACTAGTTAATCTTACAGACCCTATGGAGAGTTTGATTGGTGCCTCCTATATCAGAAAGTTTCATCGTTGAGTCTGTGTTGCCAGAGTCTTCCATATTTCTTATGCTCTTATTCAAAGGATGTCTATAATCATGTTCGACCATTTCTCAAAACTCTTGAATTTTCATGTTGGCCATACCCTCAATGTGTCTCAAAGCTACATGAAGTTGTATTCCTATTGTGCACCCTGGTCCTACTTTCATTATGGGTAGGTAACCTTAAACCCAACATTCGACATATCCTCATTGGTCCCTAATTGGGGGGTTTCCATTGTGTTCGATGGTAAGAAATCTATTCACACATTGGTATTTGTGTAGTGTCTTAGATTCCATTAGGCTTATTGGTGGCTTCCCCTCCTTTGTGTATAGTTTTCCTTATTGGCTTCCATTCAGACGGTTTTTTCTGTGCATTTCTTGCATATGTTCCATGCAAAAGATGCATAGTGTCGTTGGTTCATGAACATGTTATTCATATGAGCTCCTCCAAATCATCAAGCTATTGCTTTGTACCTTGTTCTAACTGATGAGATATTCCTTAATGCACTCCTTTCAGTGGATATCCTTTCATCAACTTCAGCCCATATATTCTGGAAATCAGACTTAGAGTCTTATGAGTACCTAGAGGCTTGCAGTCATCAATGATATTTTCTCTCACCATCGATAATTGTGAATACATCAATGTCTGTTGATCAATGCATTCTTCAAGTGTTCAACCTTACCTCCTTTATTCACACTTGTAATAATGTACTTGATCCCTTGATACCTACTTTCATCATTGGTAGGATGTCTCGTGTTTGTTAACGATATGCCTTAATGACCAGTAATCAAACAAAGTTTCATTGTGTTTGACCTCAACTTCTTTATTCACATGATGTAGACTTGCACCTTTGGTAGATCGTGTAGAAGAATTGAAGACATCAGTTCATAGTCACATATTTTATGAGTTGTTTCTATCATTCATTGAACCAATACTTATATGACTTCAATGATCATGGGAGATCAGATTGTACTTCATTGTATAAAAATATCTTTAGACAAATTTTGAGACTGCTTTCCACTGGCCTTGTTAGTGACTATAACAAACTATGGAATGTATCTACCCTTGTATTGCCTATTCATGGCCATGAAAAACTATTTGGTATATTTCCACATGGATTTGCAGTGTATTTCAAGTTGACATCCATGTGCACAAATTCATTATAGATTGTAATATTCTTATGAAAAAATAGTTCGTCCAGTTGGGTCTCCACTACTCCACTTATGGGAATTATAATATAGTTCATTCATCATATATACTCCTTTGAACTCACACATTTGGGGCATCTATTATAGCAATATTTGCCTCACCCTATGCAAAATTGAAGTCTCCTTTTTATAATTCCAAAAGCTAAAAACCATATTTTTCCACATATACTGTTAAGCCCTAATATTGGCTCATTACTCCTTAATTGGGGAATATTACATTAGTAATGTTATTTTATTTATGTTGGCTTTATTCCATTATTTGTAATTATACCTCCTAGTCTCCTATATATACCAA
The DNA here is from genome assembly GCA_000966675.3 of Picea glauca. Lineage (NCBI taxonomy): Eukaryota > Viridiplantae > Streptophyta > Pinopsida > Pinales > Pinaceae > Picea > Picea glauca. The sequence goes on from JZKD02S1722139.1 coordinate 109,256, forward strand.
GGAGACATTTTCATTTGGAATCATCTTGTACTTGAACATTTATGTGGGGTAAAAGGAGGTTGCCCCCTCGAAGAGGCTTATTATCTGAAATTATCTCTTCTTCAAGGCATTGAGTACTTATTATGAGGTTTTTCTATGCTATATTGATATTTGGTTCTTAACATATGGTATTAGAGCTCAAGGTCTTTGGGTTTCGCTGCTACATCTGAGACACCGTGAAATTTTCGCTATAACTTTTTTCTCTACAATGATTCAGAAGGAACAAATTGTAGGATATTTAGTAGATGGATCAAGGTACATAGGGTTAAAAATTCATCTCCTGAGGCCTTATAACTTCGTAGATACATCCTTTGTAAGATAGGGTTCTAGAATCATCCTGAATTGAGTCATTGCGGAATTTTCGCTATAAACGTTTTTTCTGTAATGTTTCAGACCCTAAACTATGGAGACTATCCTCATAAATTAGTAAGATATCTATGGTATCAATTTTAGCTTCTGTTTCATCATAAATTTGTATATACACCCTATGGAAGATAGGGTATCTAACTAGTCCTATTGACTAGTCTCAAGCAGGTGTTTTGGGTAAAACAATCATAAATGCTTCCTAGAGTATCCAAATTGAGTGAGACGAGTTGCATTGGATAGTGGACAGACCGAGTAGTACTGGTACGAGTTTCATAATTTCATATCAATTATTTTTTGCAGGGCATGCTATACAAGTGAGATTTCCTGGAAAGGCCAAAAATCAACAAGTTGTGGGGAAGTTTTTATAAATTCCCCTTGGCACATCCAATTTTTATCAGACCTGTGGCATTGAAGATAAGAAATATCAGCGACCTATAAAAAACAAAATTTCATTCTCATAAGGGTTGAAATTTTGGAGATACAATAAAAGGAAGATTGTCTAGAAGAACCACCTCAAAATCAAGGTTTAAAGTTATACTTGGTGAACATGCCACCAAAAAAGGGAACTTCTACACCAAATAAGCCTCCAAACAATCCTACTTGGACTCTTGATGAAGGTGAAGAAATGTGTAGGGACATAAATGATTTACAAAAGAAGAAAGTAACAAAATATGAACTACAAGAGATGATGGATTCAACAGAAGCTAAGTTTGAGGCAATAAATACTAAGATGGGTGCTTTAAAAGGGGAGATCATGGAAGGATTAAAAGAATTCCTAACAGAGTGGACACCTGAAAGTGAAAATGGATCCCATGAAATTCATGATGAGGACACAAGGAAGGTGAATTAAGAATGGAGAAACTCCAACTTTGGGTTGAAGACCAACCACGTTCCTAATATCGATATGAGGAAGTTTGATGGAAAGGACCCAATCACATGGATACTTCAGATGGAGCAATTCTTTGATCTACATAATGTGCCACATACACAAAAGGTACGAATTACTTCTTTATATTTAGAACCCAATCAATTTGTATGGTATCTATGGATTTGTTCTCGCAAATCACTTGTCACTTGGAAAATTTTCATGGAATAAATGATAGCACACTATGAGGATAAAAGTAGAAATACCTTCTTTATCCAATTTATAAATCTCAAGCAAAAGGGTTCAATTACTAAGCACATTGAGAACTTCCGAAGATTGAATATAAAGGTAACAGATATTCTAGATGAGCACTTGATTGATGTATTCATAGGAACTTTAAAGGATAACATTCAACATGAGGTTCTCCTTTGGGAACCCAAATCATTTGAGAATGGATTTAAGGTGGCAAGAAATGTTGAAAGTAAAAATATGGCTATGTATACTAGAAGGACCAATCCTAACATCTATAGAGAGAATAATGCTCCTTCTTCTAAAACACCTCAACCTACAAGGTTGACACCTCAACAATTGGAGGAAAGATAGAAAAAGGTTTATGCTTTAATTGAGACACCAAGTATAGTAAGGGACATAAGTGTGGTGAGAAGAAATTATTCTACATAGATTGTGAAGAAGAAGAAGAAGAAGAACAAGAACCATCTCAAGATGAAAACATAGAAGCAATTTCGTCTGAGGATTTGACTCCCAAGATATCATGTAATGCATTGGTTGGAATTAACACTCGTCAAAACCTCAATATCAAAGGATACATCAAAAAGAAAAAGGTAATAGTCCTAATTTATTATGGCAGTACTCATAATTTCATTCACTATAAATTAGCCAAAGCTCTGAATTGCTTTGTATATCCAGTGTGAGAGTTTCAAGTAATGATTGCAGATGGAGAAACTATTAATTTCTCAAGAAAATGAAATAAGATCAATCTTACTATGGGAGAATATGTAATGAATATTCCAATGATTTCTAGACCCATGGGTGGTGTTGATATTGTACTATGAATCCAATGGTTACAATCATTAGGAACAATGGCTTTTAATTTTCAAAAACTTTTCATGAAATTTTCATTGGAAGGAAAAGAAATTGAGTTAAGATGTATCATAGGGAAACCCGGTAAGGTGATAAGCTCTAATGGCATGACAAAATTATTGAAAAAGGGGCATCAAGGCGTTATTGCAAAACTATGCTCACTAGATGTTCAAACATCTAAGACATCTATTCCTCAAGATCTCCAAGTGATCATTGATAAGAATTCCAAAGTATTTGAAGATATTCCCAAATGTCTTCCACCCACTCGAAATCATGATCATGAAATTCACCTAATTCTTGGGAGTGTTCCTCCTAACATCACGCCATACAAATACCCTTATGCCCAGAAGAGTGAAATTGAGCCCATGTTTGAAGAAATGCTAGAGGCTAGTATTATTAGACCTAGCCAAAGTTCTTACTCTGCACTAGTGGTAATGGTATTCAAGAAAGATATCTCATGGCGTATGTGTCCAGATTATAGAGAGCTCAACAAGATCACTATTAAAGATAAGTTTCCCATTCCTGTCATTGATGAATCTTAAGATGAACTACATGGAGCAATATATTTCGCAAAATTGGATCTTCGTTTAGGGTATGATCAAATTATAATGAAGGAAGAAGATATCCCCAAAACAACATTCCAAACTCATGAAGGCCATTATGAATTTTGGGTCATGCCTTTTGGCCTTACAAATGCACCTTCCACATTTCAAAGGTTGATGAATTCCATTTTCAAGCCCTTCCTTCTAAAATTTGTTTTAGTATTTTTTGATGATATACTAATCTATAGAAAGTCTTTGGAGGATCATGTGTGACATGTTGACAAGCTGCTACAACTACTAAAGGAGCAACAAGTATATGCCAAACCATCCAAATGTTTATTTGGAGTGACATATGTAGAGTATTTGGGTCATATTGTATCTCATGAAGATTTCAAAGTAGACCCTAACAATATTAAGGCCATGATAGACTGGCCAATTCCCAAAACATTAAAGAATCTTAGAGGATTCTTGGGTTTGACAGGTTACTACCGCAAGTTTGTTCGACACTATGGAAGAATAGCAGCACCTTTAATGTCACTAACTAAGAAGGATGCATTTTCATGGAATCCAGAGGCAACTAAAGCTTTTGAACAACTTAAAGAGGTGATGTGCAAAGATCTTGTCTTGACCACTCCAGACTTCACGAAAATCTTTATTGTAGAATGTGATGCCTCAAGAAATGGAATTTGTGTTGTCCTAATGTAAGAAGGAAGGCTCCTGGCTTTTGAAAGTCGACCACTCAAGGGAACGGACTTACACAAACCCATTTATGAGAAGGAAATTATGGAAATACTACATGCATTGAAGAAATGGTGTCCTTACCTAATAGGTAGACACTTCAAGGTAAAAACAGATCATGATAGCCTTAAATACTTCTTGGAACAAAGACTATATTCAGAAGAACAACAAAAATGGGTAACCAAGCAAGATATTCGGTTATGATTTTGAAATCATCTATAAAAAGGGGAAGAAAAATGTCGTGGAAGATGCACTCTCAAGAAAGGATGAAGATGTTGAGGCCTTTCTCTGTGCTATCTCGATCATCGAACCCGATTGGATAATAGAAGCAAGCGATGAATGGCGAAAAGGTGTGGAATCTCATTCAAAGGTTGCAACATGATTCCAGTGCATCAGATACATTTACATGGAAAAATGATTCACTATGGTACAAAGATCACTTATATTTATGTAAGAACTCCCAACTCAAACAGAAGGTACTATTGGAATTGTACATCTCTCCAGTAGCAGGGCAATCGGGATTTTTGAAAACCTACCATAGAGTCAAGAAGGATTTTTTTGGGGATGGCCTTAAAACTGTTGTTCAAAGGTTTGTGGAAGAATGCTTGGTTTGCTAAAAAAATATGGTGGAAACAATTAAGACCCTAGGTCTTTTACAACCATCATCCATCCCAGGTCAATGCTGGGAGCAAGTTTCAGTGGATTTCATCACAGGGTTACCGAAGTCTGAAGGAAAGAGTGTCATCATGGTGATTGTTGATAGACTGACCAAGTACGCACACTTTTGTGCACTCTCTCATCCCTTCAAAGCTAG
>JZKD02S1722139.1:121407-194170 GCA_000966675.3 Picea glauca
TATATATATATATTGCACAGATATATCTTCGACAAAAATATTGTTAAACATATATTTATCTTCCGCACAGATATATCTTCGGCACAAACAGATCGTTCACATAGATATATCCTCAACACAACTTACACTTATTTTAATTTGAACCCTTGTGTGGAGAATTCATAGTTCAACAAAAAATATTCTGACAAGTGATGTAATTTTCATAATATACAACTCATTTATGACACATTGATTTCTAAGATGCCACCACGAACTGTCAATAGTTGCTTGAATTTATTTCAAGAAAAAATGTTTTTTATAAAAAATAAGTATATAAAATGAACACAATGTCTTATGCATATGTTTAACTTAAAAAATATTGTTGACTTGAATTTATGTTAAGAAATAATGTTGATTATAAAAGATAAGCAAATAAAGTGAATTTTTTTTTATGCTTGTGTTTAACATAAAATGTATTATTGAATTGAATTTATTTGAAGTTTATTCCCTCGGATGGGGTAGTACCAAATGATAATGGGTGTTGATTAGGCATTTGGAGGTTGAGGCACCTGGTAACAGAGGCCTCAAGCCATTTTTGGGAGCGTCGGAAGATCTCCACAACAAGATTTTGGTATCACTAATTTCCAAAACTCACTAAAACAACCTTTTTCGTGGGCCGCAGTACAATAATGTTGATGCAATAGTTCTTAACTCCTAGTAATTTGATTTTTTGGAGAGATTAACGACTCTCCCCCTGATTTTCACAAGAGATATGATAACATAAGGAATCCTAGAGTACATTTAAAATGTGACTTCCCCTTGTTACGCATTATTTTATTCACCCTGGTGATTTTTCTACAACATGTGTTCAGGCTTCCAAAAGAAATTTCTTCATGAGAAAAGTGACTAGCTCCCTCTTCTAGAAAACTTGTTTTTAGAAGGTTGCCGCAGGCCAGCCATAATGTATAGTGTGGAAATGCCTGATTTCCATAGGCTGTCATGAAACTGGCTTGGGACGTTTTTGCAAGATGCACTATAGCCAAGGTGTGGCAGTGTTGGAAGACTGAGAAAAGGTCGAGGTTCATGAAATTTATAGAAGGAATCTTCTAGAATATGAGGTGGCATCTGTATGGTTGAGATCCTACTCACTTCTCTGATTTGGTGGGATCATCCTAATCTCTTTAACCATCTCTCTTTCTCCTATATAATAATGGATTTCTCATGGAAAAGGTTAAGCAAGATTAAGAAAGTAAGGACAAGCAAGGAATTCATGAAGGAATAGGGTGAGAATTGTGTGAGGGATTCTATCTCTACTGATGCTTGAGGTATTCATATATCGATCAAGTTATTGTGGATCTTCTTCATGCAAGTTTGCAGCAAGTGAGTGTGTTGGAGCAAAGGGCCACTGAAAGGGAACCTTGCAACATCAAGGTTGTTTGGTTGTATCTTCCACTTTTACTTAATATAATACAGTGGCATGTTTCTTTCCCAGAAAATAATTTTCATTTTATTACATGACTCCTTGATCACATGTGAAAGTTTTCATTGAATATATTATTGTTTCTTTCACTTTGGCTAGTTTGTGATTCATTATAGATACAATATCACAACAACACTGAAGCGGAGCAGGGATAACGAAGATATAAGGAAGCGATCTTCAAAGGTATGTCATTCATCTCTTCTTTGATAGTAAACTCAACGATTAAAGCTTAGGGAAAGTGTCATGTCATGTCTTGTTTTGTTCTAGATCCAGGTGGATCTAGGGAGATCAGGTTATGTCCACATTCATCGATTTATCCAATAAAAAAATTGGCGACCATACTGGGGATACAAATTTTTTTGTTTTGTTTTTTGTTGTCCATTTTACTTTAGCCTATCTCTTTTCATTTTAATCTAGTCTCTGAGTTTGTGGGGGATCCATCCAGAATCTCTGGATTCGAAAGCTCTTTTAGACTCTTTGCCCTTTTTCCAATTTTCCTTTGTTTAGAGGCATTTCCCCACTGTATCCCATATGCATCCTGTGGAAAACTTAGATAGACGCACCTTGACAGTTTAGAGCAGTGCGAAATATCCACACCCTACGCATATCTAGCCTGTAGAAACATCAAATCGTGGCAATGTACCTTACTGTTGGGTTGCGACGTCTCCTGTAGAATTTTTGGATTAGGTCTTTTTGTCCTCTGAGACCCAGTTTTGCTTTGATCACTTGGGAAGAACTTTTAGTGCTAGTACTTGACTATTTTTTGAGTTTAAGACTTGTTGTTGATTGGTTTTTAGGAATTGAAAACCCTTCTTCATCATTTTACAAGTTTTTACTTCTTCCTTTTTGTCAACAAGGACATAATCTCTTGATTTAAATATGAGTGCTTGATTGATAAAAGTGTTTGATTTGATTTAAAGTTTTTCATTGTTTTCAAGTTTTTGGATTGCTTGTTGATTGGAAAATTATTTTTGTTTGCATTTAGCGAAACACTTTCTTGTCATCCTCATTTTTATCTTCATTGAATGTTTAATTTGGGTATTTGTTAATTGTATCTGTTTTCTTTGATTACTTTTCCTTTCTTCATTATATCCCTGACTTGGTTTTGGAAAGGAAGAATTAAAGTCATTTTTTTTTTAAGTAATCATTCATAAGAAAAAGTTTTGCATTCAATTTTTTTTTTACGAGAACAAATTGGGAAATTTCATTGCTTATGATTTTTTGAAATCATGTTCATTCAAGAAAAAGAAATTACATAAATCGTAGCTTTCATGTTTCTGGAAAAATACTTTCTCCATATTGTAATTAGAGTTCATCGAACTAAAACATTGCATCACTCATCTCTTCTTGCATATTATTGGGTGAACGTCTCATACAACATCAATTTCATCTCCATATCCCTCTTGCGTAAACAACAACCTCTAAAATACTATGTAACTTTAAAATCTATTAGTAACTTTTATTTTCTAGAAACTCTTTCCACCAACATTAGCTAGGCTAATGCTTTGGAATAGGTTGTGAGGCACACTCTCCAAAGCATAAAACACATTGTAGCATCTTGTGATAGGGAATGTTCAAATCCACTTGCAACATTTTGTCCTAGGAATCCCTTTTCACACAAGGGTCAAACCTGAGGTCGCATTAAGGCTGGCAGAGTTACTCACCCTTCTTTGTTGGTCTTGGTGTAGAGATTGTGCATAGTACGGGGGTCCCTTGAAGGTATACTGAAAATTATGAGTGAAACTTGTTCGAGTTGATTTCGGGCTAGATACTTTGTCCTTGCGCATGGATCGCATTGTCGATTGTTTCCCCAGGCATCACTGTTGTTCTTGGTAACCTTAGTAGCCTATCTCTTTAGGGTCTTACATGAGGTGACTATGGAGGGGAAAGTCTTCATGGTACCTGGAATCAATGTTGGCCAGACTCAATCAGGCTCCTTGAAAGGTACACCCATGATTATGTGTGGGATCTTGCGCCAGGGTGTAAGTCTGTTAACAGGTCGTCAATGTAACTTTTCCACCCGCTCTATCCTAGCCCCTTCTTGTATTGACTTTGCGATGTTGGATTTCATCACCAACTAGTGACTTAGAAATAAGAAAGTTTGTTTGCTTGGTTTGATTTCTAGATTTTATTAACAAGTGTTGTTTGTTTCTGTAGTTGGCCATAGATTTTTTCCGTAAAATATTTGGTTCGACCAACATTGACCCTCCACATCGTTTATGTAGGATGCAAGGGATACCCTTGGAAGATCTATAAGGTTATCTCCCTTTGCTTCCTAATTCACCAGAGGGCTCTCCCGAGCGGAGAGCGGTCTAGGACACTGTCACCTCACAAGTGGAAACTTCCAACTCTTTAGAAAATTTCCGAATTATTTCTGATTCTCTAGAGGCTTTTCGAATTCCACTTGGATACAAGAGACGTATTCTCCAGATGAATTCATCAAGAGAAATTGTTGTTGACACTTCTGGAATATCGACTAGACCCCATACAGGCCCTAGAGTCGAGAATCTCCTTTGGTCTACTGACATATTTAGAACCCCACCTCGCATGGTGCGGGACCTTTATGACAACTTGGGGGTAGATACTGATACACCCATCATCTCACAACTGCCCGAAACATTTGTTACATACATGATACCTTTAGACCATTTTGTTGGTACAAATAGAAATATCATCGTCGTTCCAAAGACACATTCAATTGGTCCTAGCTCGAATTTTTCTCTCCAGATGGCCCATTCTACTATGGTCCCACATGTTACGACTATTCCTATCGGGAATGTGGTGGTTAAACAAGCTCCCATTGGCACACCACTCTCATATAGACCTATCCCATCGCTTCCCCCTCGGTTTCACACTTTGAATCCTTCCACCACCATCTATACCCAAGTTCCATCTGGATGTTTTAGACTTTTTGTTCCACCTGGGTACAATGTTACTATTGGTTTTGTTACTACACCTTCCCAAGTCCTCTCCATAGGGTCTTATCCACCTTTTCTTAGGGTATCTTTCCCTAGTGGCTCCAATCAAATTGGAAGCACCCATCATCCGTTCACTTCTGGTTACCAGATTCCCGTTGGAGGAAAATCTCACATTGGGGGGCAACCTACACTCAGAGGACAACCTCATGTTGGAATCTATAACCCACTATATGGACATAACACATTGGGATCACTATCTTAACTTTGGAACCTTCTTGCCCAAATAAATCCACAAGAATATGGGGGGAAACAACCTCAAGTCAACTCTTTTGTACCCCCTCACTCTGGCCAGTCGTGTCCCGGTTCTTTGAATCCTACTTGGGGTATCAACGTTCATTCTAGTGTCCCTTTTCAAGGGAACATTTGCAACCAACCCAACCCCATGGGCTATATGCCTCCAAATCCTCCACAACAGGATCTGACAGGACTCTCTATGTACATGCAGACTGCTTACGGTCCTACTAGTATACTGATGGGACTTCCTCCCCAAAGTCACCAGTATCCTCACGTGAATAGACAACTACCTTTTCTAGCCACTTTGGATTTACCCAACTTGTCTAGAATCTTGAATGATCCTATCTTACATTCTCCCATTGTCCCGTCATACCAACCAAGTTACCATCCGACATTCCCAAGTTTGATAGTCGACCGAGAGAAGACCCAAACAATCATGTTATGACTTTCCACCTTCGGTGTTCGTCCAACTCTTTGATGGACGACTCCATTCGGTTATGAATATTTCAATGAACTCTCATGGGTTTGGACGCAAAGTGGTACATAGAATTACCACGAGGCTTCTTTAACGATTTCAACACCCTCGCCATGAATTTTATCACACATTACTAACTGCCAATCCACTACGAGACAGTAACCAATATTTTAAGTTCCTTTAATCAATCCTCTGCCACTCACATTTTCGATCACATTCATGAGTGGATATGGAGGAGATGCATGATCAAACTCGACCTTCTTGATCAATTATTCGCTGAATGGTTCACCAAATCATTCGTCAATAAAATATCCCATGATAATTCCATGGGTGGAGTTGTCACTGAAGAGCAAGCAATTAGTCGCACTCACTACCTAGATATCATTTATTCACAAACGAGCACTCTTTACGACTTGCTCCCTGACGCTCCTCACCCTTCATCCACCGCTACCTCAACAACCCGGACAACTTCTCATGTTGTTGATGGTGTGATTGGTACCTTCCACACTGACGCTAAATCAACATTCTCCACTCACCCCAATCCCAAATCTATTGCTTCTAATGTCCGAGGTGCTCCGACTACTACTCCTTCCACTGAAAAAACTTCTGAAGTTAGCTTCATTCAATCTGCCCCTACTGGAAAAAATAAATCTAAAAAAGCAAAGAATAAGAATAAGGAGGATAGAAATAATAATCTGCAATCTGATAAACCCAAGACGCAGTCTACTGATGATAAGGATAAGCATAAGCCTTGATATCCTTTCCTTATCTGTGGTTATGATCACTACATGAAAGATTTTCCAAGACATGATGAGGTCACTAAGTTCCTTCAAGGGACCTCAAATCCTCCCACACCTGTCGTTTTGTCACAACCTTTCCCTTCTCAACAGCAGGCCCAATTGGTCATTCATGACCAACCCTCTCCTTCCACCACTTCGTATTTCCTTATGTGTACTAGTAATTCTACTAAGAACGACATTGCAATCACCACTCGGGCCAAATATTATTCTCCTTCCAAGGAGAAAGTTGACAATTTACGACCTTCATTGGTTCAACCGCCTCCCTCAACTTCACCTCCCAACGGTCCTCTTCATATCGAATGACCATGTCCCGATACAGTTCTCCACCCTCTTCCAAAGGATGTTTTTCAGAAGTCTACCTTCAATCCTCATGTGTGTGCTACTCAAAACTACATCATTGTAGAATACCTTGCGCAAGAACCCTCTGCAATGTTAGCTATCGAAGTCCTTCAAAGTTTTCCCACTCAACAGAAGGAACTATTAAAGGCCATTCATGGAATTGATCCCATAGATATGAATTTGATAATATTTGACTTGGAAGACCACATTCCAAGGCTACCTCCTTAGTTAGCATTTCAGATTCAAGGTGTTGTCGAGAACAAGAATAATTGTAGAATCGTTATTGACGAGGGTGCCTTGATGTGTGTTATGTCAGTTACTTGTTGGAAATCCATTGGCTCTCCCCCCCCTCACTGAATCACACAATACACTTAAGGATTTTAATGGTTCTCATTTTAAACCCTACGATGTTCTTCCCTCATTGTCTATTACGTTGGAAGGAAAATCAATCAACATTGAGGTCGAGGTCTTTGATGCACCTATTAACTATAACCTATTACTTGGCCATAGCTAGATTTATTCCATGCGTGCCGTCGTGTCTACCCTTTTCCGTGTGTTACGTTTCCCACATCAAGGAAAAGTTGTTACGGTTGACGAACTGGCCTTTTTCAATTCTGATTCTCATACTAGCAACGTACCATTTATCTCCAAGATACTTCCTGGGTATGAGAATGTCGGTGTGGGTCTTCTAAAAGATTCAACTTTGATGGGAACCTTCCTAATACCACCATCCAATGTTCCCCCTCCTTTTTTCACCTCAATCAATATGATTTCCACCTCTGTTCGTGAAACCCCCGTGTCTCATGAACTGTGGATAGTACCTGATCCTGGTCATTATCTTCGCTATGGCGAACAAATTCCCTTAAGTCTAGTTGCATCTTCTTATCAAGCCATTCAATCAACAACCCCTTCTACTCCCTCTCTATGCGATTCATATCCTGATATGTTTCATGTCATATTTCCTATGGATGAGATGATCATGTCAGCTATGTTTGTGGAAGACACCCAATGGGAATATGGACATCATATTTCCATTCTCTTCCTAGAACAAGACACCATAGAAAGTTACCAACGGATTTCGACTCCGTTGACCATTGTTGTCATTTCCTCTATTCCCAAGCCATCCTATGACATGCTATATGAAGTGAACCTGAGTAATATCTCACCCATCGTTCCTCTTGACATATCCATTAAACCCGGAGTCGTCGAAAATGTTCACATTGGAGCCTCATGTTCTGTTGATGAGGTCGTCACTTATAAAGCCATTTTTCAAGAATTTTGTGATGTTTTCTCTTGCATCTACAAAGAGATGTCGGGTATTGACCCCGATATCATTCTACATGAAATTAAGACCTACCTGAATGATAAACATGTATGGAAGACACTTTGCCCATTCCACCCTCGTAAAGTCGTTGCTATCAAGCTCGAAGTTGAAAAAATTCTTAAGGCCGACTTTATCTATCTTGTGGCTTTAACCGATTCGGTATCCAATCTCGTTTCGGTCAATAAGAAACAAGCTAGGATCCGTGTATGTGTAGATTATAGGGATATCAATAAATATTGTCCTAAAGACAGTTATCCAACCCCCTTCATTGACCAGATCGTCAACGATTGCGCCGAGAGGGAAATATTTTCCTTAATGAATGGTTTCTCCGGCTATAATCAGATTAATATTTTTCCCACTAATCAACACAAGACTTCTTTCATTTGTCCTTGGGGGACTTTTTCCTAGTGGAAACTGTCTTTCAGTTGGAAGAACGTTGGTGTGAATTTTCAACGTGCCATCTCTTATGATTTTCACGATATCAAGCACATCATACAACTGTATCTCAATGATCTATGGCCGCATTCCATGCACCGCCAAGATCACCCAACCTATCCCGGAGCCATTTTCCTTCATTGGAATTACTATCGCATACGTTTGAACCCACACAAATGTGGTTTTTGTGTGGAGTCGGACCGAGTTCTAGGTTTTAATGTGTCACTTCATGGAATTAGGGTATACCCTTTGAAGGTTGAGGCTATGGTTAATCTACCTCCTCCTTCCACACTACACCACCTTCAAAGTTTGCAAGGGAAGGCAAACCTTTTTGCGTCGATTCATCCCGAATTACGTTGAGTTAACACAGGGTTTTAATCGATTGTTGAAGAAAGGTTACGATTTTGTATGGGACGATACCACCAATAAATCCTTTGAAGCTTTAAAACTTGCATTAACATGTATGCCACTGATTTTCCCACCCGATTATAGTCGAGACTATTTCCTCTACCTCGCTGCTTCAGACTCTACCATCGCCATGGTTTTAGTCCAAGAAGATGATTCGCATGACGAACATGTAATTTACTATTTGAGTCGGACTTTCATGACCACCGAAGCCAAACACCTACATGTCGAGAAACTTGCCTTGGAAACTGTTCAAGTTGTCCAACATTTTTTTCATTATATCCTATTACGTAATACCACTGTCATTTCCGATTGCAACCCTATGCAACATATTCTTATGCGCCAATTTCTAGGGGGAAAGTACTCCAAATGGATAGTGATTCTCCAGGAGTTTGACTTAGAGTTTGAACTCGCTAAGTCTAAGAAATATTTGGTATTTTCCAAATTGATATGTGACCTTCCCTCGACTGATACAACAAATGTGGAAGAGGATTCCTTACCTGATGAATCTAATTTTCTGATTAGTTTTGATGACGTTTGGTACAAAGATATTATCATTTATCTCTAGACTCAAACTTTTCGGTCTGACATTTCTAGTACATACCATTGTCGTATACGGTATCAAGCTCCTCAATACATAATTCTCGGAGACACTCTTTATCACCGTGGTGTTGACTCTATTTTTCGATGATGTCTCACCTACGATGAGTCTGAGAAGGCTTTGAATGACTTCCACTCTAGAGCATGTGGTGGTCATATGTCTGGGTATGCCACTGCCCAAAATATCTTACGAGCAGGGTACTTCTGGCTTTCTTTGTTTAAAGACTGTATTACTGTTGTCTAGAAATTCCATGCTTGTCAAACATATAATAACAAGATAAGATCTCATCCCGCTCCTTTACACCCTATAGTTTTTGTTTGTCCCTTCACAAAATGGTGCATTAACTTCATGACATGTAACCCTCACTTGGTAGGGGGGCATGGATACATCATCGTAGCTGTGGATTACTTCACTAAATGGTTTCAGGCGATGCCTACATTCGATAACACCAAGAAAAATGAAACATTGTTCATATTCAATCATATCATTACTCGGTTTTGTGTCCCCCAAGATATCACTACTGATCATGGTAGCCATTTTTGAAATTTCATGATGTCCAAGCTTACTGAAAACTTGGTTTTCGGCATGAAAATGGAACCCCCTGTTACCCATAGGCCAATGTCCAGGTTGAAGCGATAAACAAAGTTCTCATTACTACGCTTCGATAGACGATAGGAATTCACAAGACAAGTTGGCACATGATGTTGTTTTCGGCATTGTGGGCCTACCGGACATCCGTCAAGTATGCCACTGGGTTCACACCTTTCCAATTAGTTTATGGTATCAAAGTTGTTATGTCGATTGAATTTGAGATACCATATTTGAAGCTAGCCATTGAACTTCTTCCAAACACCTCTACTGAAGAGGAATGTCTATTGTACCTGATGCAATTAGATGAAACCCTTCCTGATTCCACCCTGGTTATTGAAGCTCAGAAAAATCGTGTCAAAGCCCAATACGACAAGCATGTCAAGCCACTCATTTTCTCTGAGGGTGATCTAGTTGTCCTATACAAACAAGATTGTGATTTACTAGGGGACAAAAAATTTGAGGCTATGTGGAGAGGCCCTTATATTGTCAAACGAGTGTTGGAGAAGGGAGCTTACGAGTTAGTGGATTATGATGGAATTCCTTTGAATGAACCCATAAATGGATATTACTTGAAGAAGTAAAATGCTTAGATTGTCTTTTCATGATTTCTTGTATTTGTATTCTATCATACTCTTGTGTGCTACTTTTTGTGTGCTTTTTCATTATTTGGTTTCGACCCCCAACTACTTACCGTGTGTTGTGCTTGGTTTCCAGATGTCAGTGTCTTCGCTACCCTACATTGGCTTCACCGATGGCGCTAGTAATATTACTCAGAACCTAGCATTTGATGCTTGGGAAATCTATGCACCCACGAATGAATTAATCTGTCTACATGGTGTTTTCCTCGGTTGTGCAACTAACAATATCGACGAGTATAGTGCAGTCATCGAATTGTTGACAAATTTTGTCTCACTTGGAACCTGTCATCTTGTTGTATGACTTGATTCACAGTTAGTAGTACTACAATTGAGTAATGTTTATGCTATCTGAAGTTCTACTTTATTAAGGGTATATTTACGAATTTGCCTCTTGGAACGTCATTTTGATTACATTGAATATAAACACATTCCTAGATGTCTAAATACATTAACATGCGCATTAGCTAATTATGTGTTAGATATACATTTGAGACATTTATAAATCCAATCACATTTTGTACATAAATAAAGTAAGTCAGTAGAAGCCTCATGTATATATAACGATAAAAGTTTTTACAAAAAGTTTTTTTTTGTCTGAAGACGAAAATATAAAAAATGTGAATCACCCAGCTTCATACACAAAATAACATCAATGATGTTGCTCACGATAACACACTACTTCTCATGCTACCCTACGGAGAAGTCGACTAACAGAACTAGATATACCCACGGTATGGCGCTGATAACGTCTCAAAATATCATCGATAGAGATATCCAAAACATTTGTTGTCAACCCCTCCAGCTTCTCCTCGATCACCTCATAATCAACGACAACCAACCCTACTACCTCAATTGCATCCCCTCGTCTATGGATGGGAGATGTACTTGGAAGCTGGTGCACAGGGATGACTTTAAGGATGGAAATTTATTTTTTAATGTAGAAACCTTGGCGAATATTACTAATCCTTAATATGTCAACTATAAATGTTTGCCAATATTTTTTTAAAAATATTCAAATTTCTAAGTATTTTATATAGGTTTTATAAAATTTTGGCGATTTTTAAGGTAAAATAAATTTATCCTCTAGAATTTGGGCGAATCATTTTTAAAATAGCGAATCTCATTTTTGGAAAAACCATGGAAAATTAGTCCATGAGAGAAATGTAGCCCCTAAAATCATCCCTACTGGTGCGGTCCTACATCTGCATTTTCAAAGAGTTCTTGATTATTCATCGGATTAAAAAACATAAAAACCATTTCATTTTTCAAAATTTACAAAAACATTATAAAATAAAAATGTGCTTCTTACCTAATTTCCTCCATTGAGAACCTTCAGGAAGAACCAAGTCTGGGTCACCTCTAAATTCCAAACTGACATATGCATAATCATCTACCATTAGTAGTTAAGGCCTTAGCCAATCAAAGAACACATCATTATATTTAACGATGGGGCCAGTCACATGCTGAGCCATGAGGTCACACCACCTCTTCATTCTTGAATCTTGTGGGGCTGATATGCCCCACTCTACCTATAAGAGCAACTATGGAACCCTCTCGAGGAATAAGGACACTAAAGTGGACCCGTACGCGAACTGTTTCATCTCACTTTTCTTGCACTTTGTCAATTGTTTCTTCATACTCCGAAGAACCCCGTCATAGCAGTTAAATACCCGGGGTTCCATGCACTCCACTAGATACTGGAAGTAAATCTGGAGAGCCATATGAGGATATGAACTCCCTGTCATCTATGATATAGTGAAAAGAATATTCTGAAGGGGTAAATCCTTGACATCCCTAATGGTAACCTTGCCTTTATGTCTCTCGGCCCCTCGTTCACAATATCAGCGAACATACTCACACATCGGTAAACCTCCACCTCTATTATCTCTCAAGGTCACATTAGATCCACGAAGAGATAATCCTATCAAAAAATGGATATCCTCGATATCTAAAGAGAATATGTGGGCTCCCACATGAAATACTTGTTGATCCACATCCCACATGTGGACTAAGTACTTAAGTAACCTCAATTGGACCCTCATTCCCTAGATCTTAATGAAATTTAGTAGCCCACATTGTCGGAGGGTATTAACTATGCCTCCATCATTCCTGACAAAATGATCATCATCCTCATATTCTCTCTCCCTCAACTCCAATATTCTGACAGTCAAAAATCTGCATTGGAGCAATAAGGAGAATATTAGCATCTTCATTTTACTTTATTGGGAATTTTTATTCGCCAAACATAAATGAGAATTTTTTTAGTTGCACCCGATGCATGTGAGCTTTATAGAGCTTTATACACAGCGCAGTATCTCTGCAGGTCAGCCATAAGGTTGGCTGTTAAAACCTATAGTTTCCATAGGGCCCAATATATTCCACCTGCGACGATCCCTACGTGCACCTATCCTCATAAAATCTAACTTAGAAACCGTTTTTAACCAGTAAACATAGAAATTAATCCATGCAAAATGAAGAGGACAAGAAGATTACCCTTTTAGCAGAAGTCATTCATCGAATGGTTGCCCATGCCTCCCATAGTCCACAGTGGAAGTTTCAGCTGGAATAGGGTTTTTTGGACAAGTTTCGGGTAGGATGACAATGAAATGGTAAAAAGAGTTTTAACATATATTTATTCACTTTTTACTTTTTTCATTAATATTTTATATTATTTTATTCATTTTAACTAAAACCTAAAGTTCTAATGATATTGTAAGTGTTTTTTATTTTTCACAGATGAAGAATCTAGGAGCCTAAACAATAGAACACAGATGCATTTATTGATTTATTTTTACATTTGTCGCTTGTACAAATACATTTTAGGTTTTTTAGGATAAACCTCGAGCTCAGTCTTTTTTCGTTCTCGTACTCACCAATCAAAGAGAATGAAACCCAGTATACTTTTTTCTTTGTTTCATACTTGTCATGGTAACATGAAAAGAGAAACCTATGGAGTATCCTTTAAGCTCTTTTCACACTCCGTAAAAACAAAAAGATTGCCGAGCGAGCTTGTTATTTTCACGCTTATAAAAGTATTTGAGGAAAATATTTGATGGGTGATAGTTTATAACTTTTTTGGTCTCATTAAACTAATTTAAGAAAAAGGAACTTAGAGAGTCCTCTTTAAGTGTTTTTCAGACTCTCTAAATATGAAAAACCACAGAGTTTTCTCTCTTTTGACTCGTTAAACAAACATTGAGAGACCTATATGGAACCAAATCACTCCTTCTTAGGGTTTGTTAAACATACTCCGAGGGACTCGTCCGAAGAATGAGCTTACATCGACAAGCATATGTTATCCTCCTCAAGCTTGCGTAAAAATAAAGAGGTACTCACCAGAAATGGTGGGGGGGAATTTGGGAAAGAAATGTGTCTCTATATTTTTGTTAGTGGCAGTAATAGTCTCTCCTGAACATGACACCCCCTTCATTATTGAATATGGGTTGGGAAATTCATTTGTCTCTCATTTGACCTTCTGCAAGTTAATATATTGGGTTGTCTCTTAGTCAATGCTTCTAAGACCATCGTTGTGTCTTTCATATGTTCAAGAGAAGTCCAATATTTCACAAGCCTTCTATCGATTCAACCATCTATAGTTATCAATTCTTACCATGTCGGCCTTTCCTATGTGAATTTCAAATCATCTTCACACTTTGATATACCTTAAATCTGTTACTTATTTCATGTCATTGATGGGGGATACATCAAGTCCCTCCCGTGATGAGTCTTTTCCTGTCGACTTCAAATCATTATCCAGGAACAATACTTAGAAATAAATTAGTACCTTAGAACCTACATGCCTCAATGGAAGGTTTCTTCCCTTTCGAAAGTGGGTTCACATCATTGACCCCTGATTGATAGATTCTATCGAGTGCTCGACATCATCTCATTTATTCACATTTGTTGGATTTTACTAAGGTACCTTGGGAGTCATTGACATCAATGGTGATTTCCCTCTTACTTGTTAATGGTTTTCATCAATGACTGGTAATCAAGTGGTTTCTACCATGTTCGACTTCAACACCTGTAATCGCATGGCTAGACTCATACGTACGGATGAAGGGATTGAAGACCCTAGATCTCATCGATCCAGGTTGCGATGGAGCATACAATTTTTATTAACACATAGATCCACTTTGTATGTCTCGTGGCTATGTCTAAATTCTGAGTTTTTCTACGAGCATAGATCCACAGTGTATTCCTGGTGGCTATGTAGAATATTGGTGACATGGATCCACAGTTTATGATTGGTGGCCATGAATGACATTTATGATTTAAATCACTTGCAGTCTGAGCATGGAAATGCCTATGTCAGACATGGAATAATATTGTGCATATGCTTGGTTGTTTGTAGGTTTCCAATTGGTGCACTCCTTGTTTCCGACACACACACATATCCTACAAAGTATTTCGGCTGTCACGAGTTCTATCCTTTTAATTTGGAGAGCATTCTGTTGCACATTATTTTAGTCACCCTGGTGATGTTTCTACAACATGTGTTCACGATTCCAAAAGAAATTTCTTCATGAGAAAAGTGACTAGCTTCCTCTTCTACAGAACTTGTTTTTTTATGCAGGAGCCTCAACTTCAATGTCAACAATTCATGTGTGGAGGCAAACAGATGACATCTCACCAATGAAAGAATTTCAAATCGAGCATTAATTTTAGAATTTAAATCAGTTGTTGGGATATTTTTATAACAACATTTAAAAAATGTAACCTGTTTGTAAAGTCTTGAAGAATTGTAAGAAATTGCAGATATGGAGTGTCAAGTCTATATGGAAATAACTAGTAGTTATTGTTATAGGACAGAGTAGGTAATAGCTTTGAATTTGAAATGATATATTTCATAATAGAATGAGAGAGATCGTTTAGCCAGTTCTTAGATAGCTTTCTTTCATTGTTGTATTGGAAAAGAGAAGTAGAACATAAGAGAATGTAAGAGACAGAATAGAGAGATGAGTAGATCAGAGTAGAATAGTAGAATCACTATGTATTTTGTTTTTCATGGATGAATAGAGAAGACAAAGCTTGTCCCAAATCCTTGGACTGAGTTCATTTCATGTATGATTGAATTAATGTTATTATGTGTGTATGACTTGTTACAATTATTTTCATGTATGAGTGGTTGAGAAATTAACTGTATGAGTTCGTGACGAAACTGGTTGAGTTTCAATTGTTTCTTCCCTGATACTTGTATGCAAGATGTGCATCTAGAATTCAAGGAGTGCGTCGACTGAGTCTAGGATTGATTCAGAGAAAATTTTAGATAGAGATTCAGATAAACTCAGACTAGGTGCAAGGTGTGCACAACGTCAAGAAGCTAGCAAGCTTTGAAGAACTAGCGTAGGATAACACTAGGTGGGCGAGAAGCATTTTATTTCCATGAAAATCCTTCAAACTGAGTTATTTGAAATCCCGAGAACATAAGGTGTGCATGGGAGGTCGAAATGATGTTAAGGATAGAATCTCAGAAGAGAAAAAAAATTCCACGAGTGTTGATGAGATCTCAAAGACGGATTTGTCAGGAGAATAAAGGGTTGAAACCTTTGGAAACGGATAAAACTTCCAAGTCTGGAAGAAAGGTGCAAAAGATCAGGAAGAGGAGCAAAGTTTCCGTTAGATCAAGAAGAGGGAAATCTTGATCGTTCAACCTTACGTCTAGAAAATGAAGAACACACAAGGGAAGAGATCAGATCTGAGCCATCAAATTTGAGCATGGAGGACCAAATGCATTCGATCTGGTGGAAAACACATGAGTTTTAATCCTTGTGTAGGTAGGAGAGTGGACTCATCAAAGTCCCAAAGTTACAAACCAATCAGAATTGTCCATCGTTAGAGGACAAGTGGCAACATATCCAGCGTGTTTATGGAATCAGATACTGGAAGATCAAAAGGGAGAAGAGGAACAAGATCGCGAAAGAAGATTTCGTGAAATCATCCAGACCGTCCATCAGGAAAGGACGCGTGGAGAGCAGGAAACATTTTGGTGACTTGTTGTGGAAAGAAGTCAAAGTCTAAAATTTGTGAAACTCGCAAAACACGAAGTCCCAAAAAGACCCGAGTCGCAAAGTCGTGACTACGCAAAGGAAGAACGTAGACCATTAGATCGTGGGACAATGAGGACCATTGATTTAACATGGGACATTTTCGGGAATTGGGAGTGTGAAATAAATAACTATTCCAAAGTCTCGATACGTGAAATCCTGAAACAATCAGGACCATTGATTGGGGAAGGATATGAGCCGTCAGA
The DNA here is from genome assembly GCA_000966675.3 of Picea glauca. Classification (NCBI taxonomy): domain Eukaryota; kingdom Viridiplantae; phylum Streptophyta; class Pinopsida; order Pinales; family Pinaceae; genus Picea; species Picea glauca. The sequence goes on from JZKD02S1722139.1 coordinate 137,940, forward strand.
TCTGAAGCATCGACATTTCGAGAGTTGGGAGGACAGAGGTGATTCACATAGGAAATTCTCGATATGAAAAATCCTGACTTTCTCATAAGATTTGACCATAGGTCATAGAGAAGGATCATATGGTTAGGGAATAAGGGAGGAGATAGCATGTGCTAGACCCTTGTCGGGATTTCGGGTCCCGGGAGTTCAATGGAAGAGATTCATGTGAAGCAAATCCCTGACACACAAAATCATGATGCACCTTGGTGTAAGCATGCGGTCACATCCCGTGGTCACATGGAGAAGAGGCTCATGCTTGGTGCTTAGATGCATAGGTGTAGTTTTATAAAGGACCTGTGGATTTGATTGATTGAAGGTTCCAGTTGAGATCTAAAGATCCAATTCAGCTCGAGAACTGAGATGATCTAGTGACTGGGAGATCGACAGGCCCTGTTGAGGTAGTGGGGGTTGCATCAGGTGGTATCAGAGTGAGATTAAGTTTGTTTGTAGAAAACAGACAAAAATAAAGGAGGAAAGTTGGTATCATTTGTGGTATCAAAGAAATTTCATTTCTGTTTGTAGGTGACGCAGTGAAATCATGTGACCCAAAAGGAATAGAGAAAATGCAGAGATGGAAGAAGAAATGAGGCAACTTCAAATGAGGTTGGATGCCATGGAGACATCATAGAAAAGAGCACCATAGGCTAGCGATGTCATTGAGGCTAAGAGAGAAGAGGAAGTAGAGGCCGAATTAAATGACGCAGAGGATGCTGCACAAAGTCGCTTGATAAAAGTTGTTTCTAAAATAGGAGCCAGAGAAAGAATAGAGGTACCAATGTATGAAGGAAATTTGGAAGTTGAAGAATTGTTAGATTGGGTACATGCTATGGAAAAATACTTTGAATACGAAGATATCGAGGAAGACAAGATGGTGAAGAATGCAGTGACAATACTGAAAGGTAATGCAGCGTTATGGTGGGACGAACTACAAGTCAAATGTAGAAGTAACGATAAGAAAAAAATTAAAAGTTGGGATAGGATGGTAACTAAGTTGAAAGACAAATTTATCCCAAAGGATTACCATATCAATATTTACAGAAGATTGCAGAACCTGAAACATAGGGGTTTATCAGTGAAGGAGTACACTAAAGAATTCTATCGATTGCACATCAGGGTTGGACAAAAGGAGAATGAATATGAAAAGATGGCCAGATACATCAATGGGCTGAGATACAAAATCCAAGGGGAGATCATCATGATGTCTGTGAGTAAAGTCGAGGATGCCTATCAAGCAGCCTTGAAAACTGAAGAAAAATTGGCCAGGAGACAACGCCAACAAAGTATAGAAGGAAATTCAAGAAGAGGCAAGGGAACCAATAGAGAGAATTTCCAGAAGTCGAAGCTTGAACATAACAAACAATATAGTCACCATGAGAAAGGTGGAAGTTCTAAGGAAGGACAATATGGAGGAAGAAGTTCTTTTTCTAGAGGTAGAGGATGAGGAAAAGCCAGAGGAGGCGTAGTTAAATGATATACCTGTGGAAAAGAAGGACAAAAATCTTGGGAATCTCCCGACATAAAGAGAGAAGAAGCTGGAGAAACACACATTGTTGAAGCGTAGAAGCATGTGGAAGAAGAAGCAACAGAAGGAGGAAGAAACCTCATGATGAGAAAAGTTCTTCTTAAACCAGAGAAGGAACCAAAGGAACGAGTTCAACGAACAAGCCTGTTCAGAACTACTTGCAAGTAGAAAGACAAAGTTTGCAAAGTAATCATAGACAGTGGGAGCACTGACAATATAGTATCCACAAAGATGGTGGAAAATATAGAACTGAAGACAAATGCACATCCAAATCCATACAAGGTATCGTGGTTGCAAAAAGGACATCAAGTCATGGTAAGTCAACAATGCCAAGTTGAATTTAAAATAGGAGGTTGTAAAGATGAAATACTATGTGATGTAATTCCTATGGATGTCTCTCATATATTATTGGGGAGGTCGTGGAAATATGACCAAAAGGTTATTCACGATGGAAGAAAGAGTACCTATACCCTAGAAAAGAATGGTAGAACACATATGTTGTTACCCATAGAAGACAAAGAGAAAAAGAGAGAAGATAGTTCAAGCATACTTCTCATGAGAGGGAAGGAGATCTTAAAAGAAGTCAAGAAGGAGAAAGAAATGCAATTTGTTGTAGTGAGGAAGCCTAGAGTTATCCTTACAAATACTTTTGTAGAACATTTGCCTATAGAAATCCAGGAATTGTTAGAAAAATTTGTTGATATAGCCGTGGATGAGCTACCACACTCATTTCCACCCATTAGGAGCATAAGCCATCATATTGACCTTATTCTAGGAGCTAGTTTACCAAACAAAGCAGCTTGTAGGTTGATACCTAGAGAGAATGAGGAATTCAAGAATCAAGTCCAGGAATTGTTGGATAAAGGGTTAGTCAGGGAAATCCTAAGCCCATGTGCAGTACCGACTGTGTTAAGTCAAAAGAAATATGGAGAATGGAGGATGTATATAGATTCTAGAGCCATCAACAAGATAACCATTGGATACATGTTTCCTTTACTGAGGATGGCTGATTTGATGGACTGTCTGAGTGGTGCAAGCTATTTTTCCAAGGTAAACTTGAAGAGTGGATATCATCAAATAAGAATGAGAGAGGGAGATGAATGGAAAACATCATTCAAGACAAATGAAGGATTATTTGAATGGTTGGACATGTCGTTTGGGTTGAAAAATGCACCAAGCACATTTATGAGTTTAATGAATGAAGTGTTGAAAGAATTCATAGGAATATTTGTCATAGTATATTTGGATGACATACTAATCTTCAACAAGACAAAGGAAGAACACTTAAGGCATTTGACATCAGTTATTGAAAGGTTGCAACAAGAGAAATTGATGATAAATCTGAAGAAGAGTTCTTTTATGAAGAAGGAGCTCATATATTTGGGTTTTGTAATCTCTTCAAACGAATTGAAGATGGACCCATAAAAAGTAAGAGAAATCAGAGAATGGCCATCACCGAGTAGCATATTTGAGGTAAGAAGTTTTCATAAATTAGTGATTTTTTATAGAAATTTCATCAGAAATTTCAGTGGCATATGCACACCCATGTTGGACACTGGGAAGAAAAAGAACAAGTCCTTCAATTGGATAGAGAAAGATGAAAAAAGTTGCAAATTGTTGAAGGAGAAGAGCACAGAGAAACCAATTATGGTCTTACCAGATTTTGGAAAAACATTTCAGGTGAGATGTGATGCAAGTGGATTATCTATTGGAGAAGTCTTGAGTCAGGACAATAAACCAGTTGCTTATTTCAGTGAGAAATTGAAAGACGCCAAGAAAAAGTATTCCGTGTATGACAAGGAATTTTATGCAGTGATTCAATCTTTGAAAAATGGAGGCATTATCTAATTCCTAAGGAATTTGTCTTGTACAGTGATCATAATGCTTTGCAATTTATTACTAGGCAAGAAAAGTTGAATTAAAAACATGAAAAAATGGGTAGAATTTAAGCATAATTTTACTTTTGTTATTAAGAACATTGTTGTAACTACTAACAAAGTCCCAAATGCTTTGAGCAGGAAGAATTTGATTGTACAGGAATTTCGAGTGGAGACTTTGGGGTTTGAAGATGCAGATTTCAAAGAAGCTTACGAGGAATGCAAAAATCCTTTATTGGGAGATAAAATCCCATAGATTGAATATTTGATTCAAGATGGATTATTTTTCAAGGGGAGCCAATTATGCATTCCAAAGTGCTCAATGAGAGATAATCCACTGAAAGAGAAACACAGTGGATGTTTAGATGGACACTTTGGTCATGATAAGACATTTGCACAACTGAATAATTTGTATATTGGCCGCACATGAGAGAAGAAGTGAAGAAGTTCATGAACAAATGAAAAATTTGTCAGTGTGCAAAAGGAAGACAATAAAACACTGGTTTGTATCATCCATTACCAATTCCAGAGAGTCTGTGTGACACAATCAATATGGATTTTGTTTTGGGATTGCCTATAACTAAAAAAGGGAGAGATTACATATTTTTCATGGTAGACAAATTCTAAAAAATGGAACATTTCATACCATGCTAGAAGAAAAGCGATGCCATACACATCACCAATTTTTTTTTTAGAGAAGTAGTAAGACTACATGGATTGTCGAGGAGAATATTTTCAGACAGAGACACCAAATTTGCAGGACACTTTTGGAGGACTCTATGGAAGAGGCTGGGGCCGAACTTGTCCTTTAGTTCAACATATCACCCTCATATAGATGGACAGACTGAAGTAGTAAACATGAGTCTTGGAAACTTGTTGAGAATTTTAGTCACTGAGCAAGGTCGACAATGGGATCAGATTATGGCACAAGCAGAATTTGCATTCAACAATTCAGTGAATAGGAGCACAGGAAAAAGTCCATTTGAAATTGTGTATGGTATACAGCCAAGAGAGATTACAGAGTTGAGATATTTTAATCAAGATGAGTTCAGAAGTGCTCAAGAAGAGAATTTTGCAACAGAGATGCAGAAACTCCATGACAGAGTCAGAGAGAAGCTACAGAACAACAGTCAGAAATACAAGATAAGAATTGATCAAAGGATAAGAGAAGTTCAATTCGAAGTTGGAGATCATGTTTTATCTCATTTGAGAAAAGAGAGGTTTCCAAGGGGAACTTGTAACAAATTAAAGATGGAAAAGATAGGACCATGCAAAATTCTCTGAAAATTTGCTGCCAATGCTTATGAGATTGAGTTTCCAGAAAATGTTGGGATATTGCCGATATTCAATGTTGCAGACTTGTATTCTTACAAGAGAGATGAATCAGGAGAATCAGATGATCAGAAAGAAATTCAGTGGGAAGAGCAATTTCCCATAGAAGAAAAACCTCAGATGGATAAAATTATCGAACAGAGGGATGGAAATAAAACGAGGCGGAAGACATATCTTGAATACTTAGTGAAGTGGAAAGATCATCCAATCAAATATGCAAGTTGGGTCATAGAACTTGATATTTTTATCCATGGAAAGAAATTACATGAGCTCATGGATAGGAGTCCACGAAAAATTTACGTTTGTCGCTTGTACAAATACTTTTCTGGTTTTTCACGAAAAACCTCAATCTAAGTCTTTGTTCATTCTCATACTCACAAATCAATGAGAATGCAACTGAGTATACTTACTTTTCATTGAGAATGCAACCGAGGTTTTTCATTTTTTCTTACTTTTCATGGTAACACAAAACGATGAACCTATGGAGTATCCTTTAAGCTCTTTTCACACTCCGTAAAAATGAAAAGATTGCCGAGCAACCTTGTTCTTTTCATGCTCATAAAAGTATTTGAAGAAAAAAATTGATCAGTGATATTTTATCACTTTTTTAGTCTCATTAAACTAATTTACGAAAAAAGAACTGAGATATTCCTCTTTAAGTGTTTTTTAGACTCTCTAAATATGAAAAACCCTTGAGTTTTCTCTCTTTGGACTCATTAAACAAACATCGGAAGACTTATATGGAACCAAACCAGTCCTTCTTAGGGTTCATTAAACATACTCCGAGGGACTCATCCAAAGGATGAGTTTACATCAACAAACATATGTTATCCTCCTCAATCTTGCGTAAAAATAAAGAGTTACTCGCAAGAAATGGTGGGGGGAAATTTGGGAAAGAAATGTGTCTCTATATTTTTGTTAGTGGCAGTAATAGTCTCTCTTGAACATGACACCCCCTTCATCATTGAATTCGGGTTGGGAAATTCATTTGTTTCTTGTTTAACCTTCTGCAAGTTAATATCTTAATTCATCTCTGAGTCAATGTTGGCAAGACCATTGTCGTGTCTTTCATAAGTTCAAGAGAATTCCAACCTTGCACGAGCCTTCTATCGAGTCAACCATCTGTAGTTATCAATTCTTACCATGTCATCCTTCCCTGTGTCAATTTCAAATCATCTTCACACTTTGATATACCTTAAATATGTTACTTATTTCGTGTCATTGATGGGAGATATATCAAGGCCCTCCTATGGCGAGTATTTTCCTGTCAACTTCAACTCATTATCCAGGAACAAGACTTAGAAATAAATTACTACCTTAGAACCTGCATGCCTCAATGACAGGTTTCTTTTCTTTCGAAAGTGGGTTCACATCATTGAACCCTGATTGAGATATTCTATCAAGTTCTAAACTCAATCTCATTTATTCACATTCATTGGATTGTACTAAGGTACCTTGGGAGTCATTGACATCAATGGTGATTTCCCTCGCACTTGTTAATGGTTTTCATCAATGACCAGTAATAAAGTGGTTTCTACCATGTTTGACTTCAACACCTGTAATCGCATGGCTAGATTCATACTTACGGATGAAGTGATTGAAGACCCTGGATCTCATCGATCCAGGCTGAGATGGAGTATTTATGATTTGTATTGACACGTATATCCATTTTGTATGTCTCGTGGCTATGTCAAAATATGAGTTTTTCTACGAGCATGGATCCATAGTGTATTCCTAGTGGCTATGTAGAATCTTGGTGACATGAATCCATAATGTATGATTGGTGGCCATGATTGACATTTATGATTTAAATCACTTGTATTTTGAGGATGGGAATGCCTACCTCATACATGGTACATTATTGTGCAGATGCTTGGTTGTTTGTAGGTTTCCAATTGGTGTGCTCATTGTTTTTGACACGCATAGATATTCTACAATGTATTTCAGTTGTCACGAGTTCCACCCTCACACTTTGGGGGGAATTCTATTACACATTATTTGAGTCACCCTGGTGATGTTTCTACAACACGTGTTCAGGCTTCCAAAATAACTTTCTTCATGAGAAAAGTGACTAGCTTCCTCTTCTACAAAACTTTTTTTTGATGCAAGAGCCTCGCCTTCAAAGTCAATAGCACATGCGTGGAGGCAAACAAATGATATCTCAACAATGAAAGAATTTCAAATCAAGCATTAATTTCATAATTTAAATTGGTTGTTGGGATATGTTTGTAACAACATTTTAAAAATGTAACTTGTTTGTAAAGTCTTGAAGGACTGTAAGAAATTTCAGATATGGAGTGTCGACTCTATCTGGAAATAACTGATAGTTATTGTAATAGGAAAAAGTAGGTAATAACTTTGAATTTGAAATGATATATTTCAGACTAGGACGAGAGAGCTCGGAGAGCCAGTCTTTAGATATTTTTTCTTTCATTGTTGTATTGGAACAGAGAGGTAGAACAAAAGAGAACGTAAGAGACAAAATAGAGAAATGAGTAGAGCAGAGTAGAATAGTAGAAACATTATGTATTTTTTTTTCATGGATCAATAGAGCAGAAAAAATTTGTCCCAAATACTTGGACTGAGTTCATTTCATGTATGATTGAATGAATGTTATTATGTGTGTATGATTTGTTACATTTATTTTCATGTATGAGTGGTTGAGAAATCAACTGTATGAGTTCATGACGAAAATAGTTGAGTTTCAATTGTTTCTCCTCTGATACTTGTATGCAAGGTGTGCATATCGAATGCAAGGAGTGAGTCAATTGAGTCTAAGATTGATTCAGAGAGAATTTCAGATAGATATTCAGAGAAACTCATACTATGTGCAAGTGCAAGGTGTGCATAGCATCAAGAAGCTAGCAGGATTTGAAGAACTAGTGCAGGATAACGACAGGTGGACGAGAAGCATTTTCTTTCCAAGAAAATCCTTCGAACTGAGTTATTTGAAATCCCGAGAATAAAAGGTGTGCGTGGGAGGTCGAAATCCTGTTAAGGATAGAATCTTAGAAGAGAGAACACTTTCCACGAGTGTTGACGAGATCTCAGAGACGGATTCGTCATGAGAATAAAGTGTTGAAAGCTTTGAAAGTGGATAAAACTTCCTAGTTTGGAAGAAAGGTTCAAAATCTCAGGAAGAGGGGCACAGTTTCCATTAGATCAAGAAGAGGGAAATTTGGATCATTGAACCTTATGTCTAGATAGTGTAGAACACACAAGGGAAGAGATCAAATATGAGCCATCAAATTTGAGCGTGGAGGACCAACTGCGTTGGATTCAGGAGGTTTAATCCTTATTTATGTAGGAGAGTGGACTTGTCAAAGTCCCAAAGTTCCAAAACAATTGGAACCATGAATCTTCAGAGGACAAGTAGCAATAGATCCAGGGTGTTCGTGGAATCATATACCAGGAGATCAAAATGGAGCAGAGGAATAAAATCATGAAAGGGGAGTTCGTGAAATCATCAGGACCGTCAAGCGAAAAAGGACGCATGGTGAGAAGGAAACATTTCACTGACTCAATGTGGAAGGATTTCAAACGATGGAGTTTGTGAAACTCGTGAAAAGTGAAGTTGCGAAAAGACTCTGAGCCATTGGATTGAGTCAGCTTGTGGGCCATCAATCCGAAGCACCATCATTTCGGTATTTCCGGAGTCATAGGTTCAAAGGATAGGACCATCCCAAATTCCCAAGTCATGAAGTATTGACTACGCAAAGGAGGAACGTGGACCATTGGATCGCGGGACAATGAGGACCATTGATCTAGCACAGGACAATTTCGGGAATTGGGAGTGTGAAAGAAATAACTATTTGGAAGTCACAATACGTGAAATCTCGACACAATCAAGACCATTGATCGAGGAAGGATCTGATCCATCATATCTGAAGCATCGACGTTTCTAGAGTTGGGAGGATAGAGGTGATTTTCATCGAAAATTCCGGATATGCGAAATCTCGACGCGCTTGGAAGAGTTGACCCCTGGTCATAGAGAAGGATCATATGGTTAGGATATAAGGGAGGATCTAGCATGCACTATACCCTTGTCGGTATTTAGGGACCCAGGAGTTTGATGGAAGAGATTCGGGTGACGCAAATCATCGACACGTGAAATCACGACGCGCCTTTGTGGAGGTGTGCGGTCACAACCCGTGGTCACATGGAGGAGAGGCTCGCGCTTGGTGCTTAGATGCAAATGCAGAGTTTTATAAAGGACCTATGGATTTTATTGATTGAAGGTTCCAGTTGGGAACTAAAGAGACAATTTGGCTCGAGAACCGAGACAATCCAGTGACCAAAAGGTCGGAATACCCTACCAAGGTAGGGGGGTTGCATCATTTTTAGAAGGCCGTCACAGGCCAGCCATAAGATACAGTGCTGAAATGTATGATTTCCATAGGATTTCATGAAAATGGCTTGCAATGTTTCCCCAGGCTACACTATAGCCAGGGTGCGATGATGTTGGAAGACTGAGAAAAGTTTGAAGTTCGCGAAAGTTTTGGAAGGAATCTTCTAGAATATGAGGTGGCATCTATATGGTTGGGATCCTACTCTCCTCTATGATTTGGTGGGATTATCCTAATCTCTTTAACCATCTCTCTTTCTCCTATATAATGATGGATTTCTCATGGAAAAGGTTAAGCAAGATAAACAAAGAAAGAGAAAGAAGGAATTAATGAAGGAATAGGCTGAGAATTGTGTGATGGATTCTATCTCTATTGATGCTTGAGGTCTTCATCTATCCATAAAGTTATTTTGGATCATCTTCATGCAAGTTTGGAGCAAGTGTGTGTGTTGGAGAAAAGGGCCATCGAAAGGGATCCTTGCAACATCAAGTTTGTTTGGTTGTATCTTCCACTTGTACTTAATATAATACAGTGGCATGTTTCTTTCCCCTAAAATTATTCTCATTTTATTACATGACTCCTTGATCACATGTGTAATTTTTCATTGAATATACTATTATTTCTTTCACTTTGGTTGGTTTGTGATTCATTGTAGATCAAATATCACAAGAGCACTAAAGCAGAGTAAGGACAAAAAGGATATAATGAAGCGATATACAATGGTATGGAATTCATCTCTTGTTTGATAGTAAACTCAATGATTAAAGCTTAGGGAGTGTGCCATGTCTTGTCTTGTTTTGTTCTATATCCAAGTGGATCTATGAAGATCAATTTTTGTTAGGATTCACCAATTTATCCAATAACACCCCTCTAGTTTGACATTGTTTTTTCCATTGATGGCGCTGGAATAGGAATCAAGTTATTTTTTTTTGGATGGCACATATTTATTTAGGATCCATTATGTCGTGCCAGAGGGGACACTCCAAATGAGGCATGGGTGATCATTTTCCTCTTGGTTGAATCACCACTAGATTTGGAAGTACTAGCACCGAAAGAAACATGGACGGGTGTGAGCATTCTCCACAGGGCTTAGCCTCCCCTAGTCATCCAAAAAATGAGAATAATTGGATAGGTTGGGGATCCAAGATCGAATGGTTCAATTTTCATGGTAACTCTCTAGGGTTTTCTCCAAGCACTTTCCTTGGTTCGTCCTCTCGTTATACTGCTCCTTCGACCTCTCTAGCAGGTACAACAAGCCCCAATTCATGAGACTTTCCTTTCGGCTCTCCATGATCCTCCTCTGATGGGAACACAAAACAATTTCATGATTCCTTGAGAAGCCTCCAATATTTTATTTGTTAGCCTCACCATGAGGTACCCAACCTCAAATTCATACTTTAGTTGTTGGACCTCCAAATCTCCTTGCTTGTGTAAATGTGGGACAATCTAGATGATGTCTAAACTCATTATACAACATGTATGCAATGACCATTCTCCTTCCTCTAATACCACTTGATGATACCTCGATTGAAGTCCATGTTCATTTCTCTTATTAGATGTTTTATGTTTCAGAAGTCAGGTTATCAGTTTAGTTTTGCAATTTTGGCAAGTTCTTTGGCGTCGATTTTACTCTATAATTCTATTAGTGGTTCAGTATTTTGGCCCTGCGAGGCCTACTAAACTTGACATGAGGTTGGAGGCAAGTTGGTTTCCATCTATGGAAACTCTGGCCCCATCAGGCACTTGTTGTTTGATATTGTTTATTATCAAAGGGAATATATAGAAAACTTACATGCAAAAAACAATAACAATGTTTATTATAAAAACTAAGTATATAAGGTGAACAAAATTCTTTTATGCATATGTTTAACTTTAAAACTATTGTTGATTAATGGTAATAATTTTAATTTTAATATTTTACTCAGTCATTTTTCAAATTATGCTCAGCCTTTCGTTATGATCATATCTATATACTCCACACTCTACACATACATCCTCCGCACTTCCATGCTCTGCATTAGTAAATAAGTGAAAATTTCAATGGATAGGTTACTATATGTGGGGATAAATGTAAAGTGTTTGCAGTAAAAACATTTAGCATAGATTTTTGTATAAATAAGAAAAAAGCTAAAGTGTTCAATGGGCAGGTTAGAATATGTGAGAAACAATATAAAGTGTTTGGACATTAGGATGGGTAACAACAAATGCAAAGTATCTGCACATTAGAATTCAAAGTATTTGTACGTTAGAATTGTAGGAAGCAAAGTGGGTAGTGTTCATGACACAAGAGATAAAAAATGAAACTTAATATAAATAATTGAAAATACAAGATAACATTGATGTTGACATTCAATTTCACTCCAACAACTTTTAAAATTTGATAATACGGAAACTTTAACACCAAAGTATTTTAACTTTTTAGATATTTCAAGACTTTTATGTATATACATTTATTAAAAATGAATTATATAAAGTGAACATAATGCTTTTATTCATATGCTTAACTTTAAAAATATTATTAAACATATATATCTTCTGCATCTTCGCACATGTATATCCTACACACAACCAACACTTACTCTAATTTGAACTCTTCTGTGGATAATTCATATCACTCATCTTCCCGCACTCTCATACTTCATAAATCCACACTTCCAATAGTTATATAGCACAAATTCTGACAAGCGATGTAATTCAAATGATAACCAACTCATTTATGACACATTCATTTCCTAAGATTCCACCACTAAATCTTGATACTTACGTGAATATATTTTAAGTAGCAATATTATTATAAAAAATAAGTATATATAAAGTGAACAAAATGATTTTATGCATATGTTTAACTTAAATGATGTTTGAGTTGAATTTATTTTAGGCAACAATGTTTTGTATAAAAAAATAAGTATATAAAGTGAACAAAATGATTTTATTCATATGTTTAACTTAAAAATATTGTTGAGTTGATTTTTTTTAAGCAACATTGTTTGTTATAAAAAATAAGTATATAAAATGAATACAATGTTTTTATGCATATGTTTAGCTTAAAAAAAATTGTTGATTCATGATCATAATTTTAATTTTAATATTTTACTTAGTCATTTTCCAAGTTGTGTGGAGCCTTTTGCTATGACCATATCTATGCACTCAACCATTTGCACAGATCTATCTTCTGCACCTTCGCACTCTCCACTAATAAATAAGTGAGATGTTCAATGGGGAGATTATAATATGTGGGAAGCACCTTCACACTCTACAAAAACATATCTTCCCAACCTCCGCACAGATATATCCCCCCCACAGATATATCCCCCGCACACCCAACATTTAGTCTAATTTGAACCCTTGTGTGGATAATTCATATCACTCATCCTCTCACACTGTAGTACTTCACAACTCCACACTTCCAATAGTTCAATAGCATGGATTCCGACAAGTGATGTAATTTGCATGATAATTAACTCATTTCTGACACATTAATTTTCTAATATTCCACCACTAACTATATTTAGTGTATCTCACTAGGAGGTTCCCCCCTCGAAGAGGCAAGTGAACAAGAAATGATCCCTTGTGTAATAGTATCTATTGTATGATGTTTCCATACCTCAAGGGTTTTCAAGATAATAAATTAAGAGTTTTTCTATATTTTTCTCAAGATGTATTGTGGTGTTTCTTTATTTAGGTCTTTGATAGTTAACAATTGGTATCAGAGAACTTTATTCAACGACAAAATGGGGAATTCTTTTTTCCGTACTTTTGCCTATTTTTTCAAGAAGACAAAAGAGGGTCATGAAAATTTGGACAAATTATGTAGCTTTCTATGTGGAAGTTACAGAAACTAGTTGTATATATGCGTTCCTGTAAGAAAAATAACCAATTTCAAAAATAAAAATCATTCGAAATGGAATTTGGGAAGTGAAGTTATCATCATTTTAAAATATTCTAATTTTCAGGGTTTTTCCACAGATGGATGGGAAATTTTGTTGAATTCTGTAGTTTATGGGGTTGAATTTTCCCAAAATAGTTATATATTTGAGTTCCACTTTCAAAAATATCCCATTTAAAAAAAATCATCTTAATCGAATCTCCAAATGTGCAAATATCATTGATTTAAAGTCAACCATTTTTTCAAGTCTTTGTGATGATGACAAGACTCCAGAGATCACAAATTTTCACATGGTTCTCATATTGTTACCATATCAGTTTCATTGGATAGAGAATTTTAAGAGATGTTTTTGGTATCATGTATATGGTATTTCCAATGGATATTCTCTCTCAAATGATCATGGAAATTCGATAAGAGATAGATGCCATCAAAAAAATATTTCAAGAGTTAAAAGTTGTAAGGAAAACATTGTGGAGATATATATGATTGACACAATATAAAATTCCATCACAAGACAATATACTCAAGACATATATTCTTGGTATGATTATGAGGACAAATTGGATGATTGGTATATGGATAGTTGTCATTTTTGTGATAACGACCAATTTCATATTTTATATGATGACTCTACTCCACCTTAGGTACAAAACATCAATGTGAGAAATCATGAGCCATTTATGACTAACAATGTCCAACTTTCATATTATATAGTTCTATTGTTCCTTCCAGATTCAGCTTCGACCCTTTCCAACTATGTGGATGGATCTACATATTTGTATCCACATGACCAGTGAAAACCTTTGGATCAATGTCCTATTATGTTAAGATATATTCAGTGTGGAGTTCCCATGAGCAGTTGGACATGGGAGCTAGGTTTATAGTGGTGTTTGGACTAATTCAACATGGTGTCTCACTTTCCTACATAAAACCCTAGTTCTCCACCCTACTTCAACATTATGGTCCACCTATATTCATGGGACCCTGTTATACGGTTTGACATCTTAATAAAAAGTGTTGAGGACAACATTTTCATAAAGGGGGTGGATTGAATTGTAGCTAGAGAGGTGATGCAAGGGACAAGGGCCCATAGCGATAATAATGGTGATCATTCAATGTAAGGTGGACTAGATCCTTTATATTATTGAATCAGACCCACTAGGGTAATTAGATATATTACTGTGAACATAATAAATGTAAGAGGACTTATTCGATGGTTCCTCCTCCTGAATGTTCTTAGGTGGTTTGTAGCATTGTATAAAGGGGTTCAAGAAATCTGTTGGCACAGGACAATTTTTGGAGAAAATCAAGGAAGTTTTGAAGAAATCAAGGCAGAAATCGGAAAAATATAAGGCAGCACAAGAAAAGGGGGATCATGTCAGAAATAGATGAAAAGCAGTGTCTGAAACAGAGGAAAAGCAATTACAAAGTGGACAAACTTCAATAGAGAACTTGGAAAGTGGACAAGCGTTGACTTGGAGAATGGTTCGATTGTGGACCAGCCGAGATTGAGTCAGTTGGAAACTGGAAAAGACTAATCTACTTAGGGATAAGGTTTTTGTAAGGGATTTGTCCCATTTTTGGTATAAGTAGAATATATTAGGATTGTGGAAGAAGATGGAAGTTCTCAGTTTTGTTCCGAGTTCTAGATTTTGTTAGTGAATGCATGTTCGAAGATTTGTTCTAATTTTTGTGAGGACTATCGTGATATACGAAGATAAATTGTAATGGAGGAAGAAATGTATAGTGCATGACACTAGATTTTGCAGGAAGATTAATAAAGAGTTGAAGTTACTCATGTTTGTGGGCGTAGCCCTAGTAGGGGGTGAACCACGATACATCTGGGTTACATGTGAATGTTGGCTACTTGTGGTTATATTTTCTGTAATGATTTTTAGGATGAACATGTTAAGGAAATAATAGTGCACAATAAGGATAAATTGATGAAATATGTAAATCAACACTGAATGGATGAAGGTCATAGTTAGTTTTCATATCTGAATCCTTTGTTGCAGTAAATGAATATATGTAATTGGGTATATGTTGTTATAATGGTTAATGAAGTTCTATTGGAATAGTTATGTCATTAGTCATAACTAAGATATAGCTAGGGATAGAATAATAAATGGGTATTCGAGGGATAACACTTAAGTAGATAAAATGCTCCTAAGAGATAAGCACATCCCATTGTTGCAAAAACCTAAGTCCTCCAACCACCCATTGAATCCATCTCGAGTGAGAATATGCAGTACATTCGGTGTGTTGTGTTTCATTATGGTATCCAGAAGGTCCTATGGTTGAAGGGTTGTTGGTAATCTTGTTGTTAGAAACTGGGTCATCCCATTAAGCCAACAATTTTTTTTTTTGTTAGTTGGAACTCAAAAGATTGGATCGGGAGGGATGTATCTCGTAGTATAGCATGAGGGTTTAAGAAATGGGATTTGTTTAGGTTGGACCTACACAAAAGAAGATATTGAAATATGGTTGATAGTTCAGGAACTAGATTTTTCCCACAAAGATAATAGAAGCCCTAGTTTTAAGCGAAGACAATACTTGGAGAGATACGTATTCGGCGAAATACACAAGAGTTTCTTTAGTGATTTTTAGATGCTATTGTAGGAGTGGATATCATGGTTTAAATATACCCATATGAAAAATAAAGTTAGATCGGTGGATTGGACAAAAGAGAGTATCGTACGGGTGAAGAGGGTGAACAACAAATTCACTCGCAAAAGATTTCTGGCTAGAAAACATTGTAGTGGGGTATATCACTGAGTTGGAAGTAGATACATCGAATTATTACAATTTATTAGAGAAGTATTTTCTTAAGGTTCCAAGGCAAAGGTACATCGGGTCATTGTACACTTCAATCAAGAGATTATTGCATGATAAAGGGATATTAACCATGGAATCAAATAGCTAAACTACGATGCATGCATGGGGGATTTAGGGGAAACAATAAAAAAGGTATGAGATGGAGGGGGGAAATGGATATAGGACAACGTAGTAAGGAGAAATATACAAGAAAGAGAAGATCTAAGAAATTTTGTAGAAGGAAAGAACGATGTGCAGCGGCAGACCCTACCAATATAAGATCAATAGGAAGAAAATAGCAGTAGTCGAGAGGGTGATAAAACAAATAATATCTGATACTAATTGATAAAATATATATACTAACAACAACATGGTGGAAAAATAATACTATCAAATACTCTCTAATGTATTCACTCCAATGTTACATATTTATAGTACACTGGGTGATGCCAACTCATAGAGAGATGTTCTCTAGATCCTAAAATCGTGCATGATGACAAGGCTAGGAAATATTAACTAAATCATTAGTCATCACTTGAGGATATATTACTAATACTAAATGAATAATACAAATATAGGTGACAATTTAGACTTAGTGATTGGTTAAAGTAAGCCATAGGCTAACAATCTGCCCCTCAATCACAAGTTCGATCAATAATACCATCAATAAAGAATAAAATTTTATCGATTCCATGTATTCATACCAAAACTCCTCAGTTGAGCCTCAATGAATAAATTTCTAAAAAACCACCAATCTAGATGTCGAATGGTTCATCTGAAATGAAATAGAAAATAGATGAGATATGGAAGTGAACAACTGCAATATCTGTACATTTCTTGATTGCTTAAAAATTTGATCATTTTACCAAGTATTTTAGATAGAATAATATAATGTCTTTTGTTAATTGGTTAACATGTACTATCACCACTCTACTATGAGTGTATCACTGAAAGTGATATCTAAATATGTGTTTTGGGATAACCACTGACCAATTGATACCATGTATTTGATGGTTTTTGGATGACCACTAGCCAATTTTGACACTTTTAGGTGTTCGATAGCATCCCCATGTATAATGTGTATGATTCAATTGCAATTCATTGAACCATAATCCTACCAAAGTATGTCATCTCTGGAAAATCTCACTATGTAATCATGTGAGACAGGATGCATGTAATTTGTTCACTTAATGTAAACTCCAATCTCATGAGAGAAAACCAAGAGAAGTGAATCAAATTCTAGTCTGGCACATCCCTGAAAATGCCTGACAACTCAATGAAATGCCAAGATTCAATGCATAAGGATCCTCTTTTCCTCTGCTAGGTTGAATGACCATTTATGTGAACCAAACGTCCACATTATTGCTCTCAAAATCAAAATCAACATCCAAATTATGTATGATTCAACTTTAACTTATTGAACCATAATTATGCTTAATTCTATCATATACAAACCACAGTTTCCAATTTGGAAAATTTCATGCCCACCTCACATACTTGTTGTCAAAACTTTCATCTTGAAAACCATATTCAATTCCATCATCCATTCTCCCATTGTTAGTTGAAATAAGATACCACAAGTGGTTTCATGAACCATCGTCACTGAAACTTTGAACTCCCCCCCTTAAGGTGCATGAGAGTTACATAATTGTACTCCCTCCTTATATGCTCAAGAGAGTACCATACTTGTTCCATTAGACTACACCACAAAGTGGGCATGTGGAAAAAAACACAGGTTATCTCATCCCATGAGGGCCATGCTCGAAGGCTATGCCATAACGGGACCACTTATGTGAGGTGAAAAAATGATATGTGTTACAAGATTGGTCTTTACTTGAGATTTAATTCTAAGGTAAGACTTATATAGTCGCTTGGTTGTTGATCACAATTTCCAAGGATCAATCCACTCATAGTGAATCTTCAATCTTGTAGGTTTCTTCAGCGTTGAACATATGTATGAAGAATGGTTATCCTTGCCACAATGCTGGAAATGATGGAGATCAAAACACTGATTCTCCATGTGACCAACTCGATTGCAATGTTGACATTTTGCATTATGATGTTGAACTTGAACAGGTGAAGTTGAATCTTCGTGAAGGAATCCAACACTTTGGAAGTTGATTGGTTTGTAATAATATGGAATATGAAAGGTAAATTCCTTGTCATATCCAATTCTTGTTCTATTCTTGTTGTAGATGATTTCTTCATAAGGTCTGATGATGGGCTTGGAAAGTGTATTCTCAACCTGTTTCTTTGAAATCCATGGAAGTGGATTTACTGTATGTTGTTGCAACATTGAATGTTTTTCTTCACTAAACTTAAAATAAAACTCTTGAAATGAAGGTTCATAAATAGCTTCATCTTTGTCTTCATTTGGAGTTGTCTTAATCAATTGCTCCTTCACTAACTGTTGACTAAAAACATCATCATCATCATCATTATCATCATCATCATTGAGAGGATTGTGCTAAACAAAAACTACTTCAAAACACTTCATTGGTTGTTGATTTTTGAGATCCCTGATTTCATCATTCAATAGTTGGGATAGAGTTAGAAGAAGTCTAACTTTCTCTTGCGTCACTTGCAAACAGGTTAGCAGTGATTGAAGAGTTTCTTTGTTCAATATCATTGTGTTGTCTTCACTGGTATTTATTATAGTGCTCAATAACTCTAATAATTCTAAATTTCGAGCCATTTTCAAACACTAAAAGAGGTCTCCTAGTGCAATTAGATCCTGATTACAATTTGACTCGACAATAGAAGGCTTCTCTGCAACTCGTTCACTTGAATCGCTCTCTTGAACTTCACAGTCTATTGATTTTGTTTCACGCTCTCTTGTATTCACTTGCTTGAAATTTTCTTTCTTTCTTCCAAGAAGTTGAGGGTGTCAGATACTTCCGAAAATGAAACCAAACTTTGATGTTTACAATGATTTGAGTTAAACTGCTCAACCTTGTAAATTTCGACTCAAAATTACAATTACTCAGGAATAGAATGATAAAATCAAGTTGTGGGTGTGAGGTTCAACCGAGAATGCACCTTATGACAGATTTAATTCAACTCAACTTGATTTCAAAACGACAAGTAAACTACAAAAGGACTTTTTGTAGGTTACAATGAATCTTGATTATGATGTTGAATTACTCTTGAAATTTAAATGTGTTGTTGATTATTTTGAGTCTAGTTATCCTTTGATTACGAGCTTGAATTGTTCAATTCTTTAGTATTATTTGTCAATGCTTGATTTGCATTAGTTTTTCTTGAATGCATGTCCATGAGTAACATTGTTCTTGAGCTTGTGTGTGTTTCCTTAGATTCTAAAATTGTAAGTTTGTTTATGTCAAAACTAGACATACTCAGAGTGTACCTAAGATTACCTTATTCAATTTCAGACGGATCTAGGACACAATCACTACAAAAAATATTTTTATTTAAATTTTGATACAAAATCAACCTTTCACCTTGTGTTCCTTCTTTGAAATCTTCCCTTCTTTTACAAAATTCCTTCAATACTTCTTCCTCAAGAAAACAAATCACTTCAATATACTAATTACATCAATTTTAATTTCCACCACAAAAATATCACTTTCCTTTTCTTAGGACTCATAAAGAAACCTTTACAAATAATATTTGAAACTTATTATTTTTGTACAACCATTCTCCAAAATGATTTGATAAATCTTTGTACTTATTCAAAAGTAACTTTATTTCATAAAGTTACTCACATGCACTTCTTTATTGTAATCCTTCACTCAGTTATTTAATCATTCACCATGATTAATTCTTAAAAACAAAAAACTTCACATTTTCCTTAGACCTCCAAAGAAGATAAAGTAATGAAAAGTGATATTTCAATTTTTTTTTTTGAAAAATATCACTTCTAGCCACATGTCATGAGTGAAAAGTTTCACCTATGGGTTGAATTTGCCATGACTTCCTAGATTTAATGAGCTGTAGATTTGGAGGATTTAAGGATTCGTCGTTAATGCTTCCATCATTGATGTTATTCGATTGTGTATCCTCAAGCGCATTGATGTTTAGCTCGAAATAGTTTTTCAACCACTTAAATATAGATATTTAACTGTGGTTAAATTCTTGAAGGTGTTCAAAGCTGCTTTAATCTCGGCTAGTTTCACATTTCAATGAGTTTTAGATTTGTTAGATTTACCAAGAAATCAAGTAGATTCATTTGGCCACAATGCGCAAAAGATCCTGAAGCTGTTGAGAACTTCTAAAAAAAATTTACTTCCTCAATGAAATAGAAAAAACAGTTGTGCGAGCGAAGCCATATTATATCCGGTGAATGTACTACAATCATAATAATTCTCTTCTAATGATCTCCTCATGCATGAAAACATAGGTTCTTTGAGTGTTAATGTTTGGAATATGTTACATATATGATATTGTAGTTTTGTTGTGCCACTGCTACAACTAATCTGGCATTCGACTGATAATTTTAATTGCAATATTGATAGAGGTAGCGATAAGGGCCATTGCATACGAGGGGGAAGAAAGCCTAACGATCGAGGGGAGTCCCTTATTTGATAAGGATAATCAATGGGTTGACGAGAGATAGCTGACCTCATCAGAACTCGTGCTGGACCAACGATGGATCAGATCCGAACCATATCAGAACTATCGATAGAGCGATATATAAATATCAGAACCTCATCAGAACCATATATATCAGAACCATAGAGCGATATATAAATATCAGAACCTCATCAGAACCATATCAGAACCTCATCAGAACTATCGATAGAGCGATATATAAATAAAACGATGGATCAGATCCGAACCATATCTGGTCGGATAGGAATTTTCAAGGATGTTGTTGGACAATGCATGCCCCTCCAATGAGAAGAATAGGCTCTAAACAGTTCGGATCTATAGCTATTTTAGTGCTGATAAAGAGAGTTTGGATCGCTTGGCTATTTTTCTAGGAGGAAATACCATAGTCTCTCTTGCCTCCGAGTGGCTTGCTGCGTATTTGGTTGATCCCCATTGTCCAAAACATCATTCTTCTCTCACTAATCTTTCCCAGATCACAGAAGGTAGCTACATACTCTCCTCGTTCACGCGTCAAAGGAAGCTATAGGAAATTCTTCATTTGCATCTTTTCACAATCACAGTAATCCACTTTCCTCGCTATTGGCCAGATCAACATTTGCTTGGCTAGATCTACATTTGCTTGGCCAAAGATCGCTTTAGATCTGTGTATATCAGAGGAGGACGACTGGTACATATATCTTCAATCAGGGGTTTAATCACAGATATTGTAGAGAGAGGATTCTGATAAAGCTATTGATTGGAAACGTTGATGCATAAACACACCCACCATGGAAACAAATCAAGAGACACAACTAAAGGAATCTCAAAATTCTCAATTCACACATAAATTGAGATTTGTCCATTATAAATACATAAGATAAACAACATGCCATAAAAAATTATCTCTTGAACCGATCACTGTAGGTATCAAATTGTTGTCTTTATCTTGGGAATGCATCAGTCCTTCATATGGGTGCATGAGATTCCTTGAAGACATTTCTTGAAAAATAAATCCAGACTAAAAACAGATCTGGTCTGTGTTACAGTCCTCAATATAGTCCATGATACAATCCTTGATACAGTCCACGATATGTTCCTCAATATGGTCCACAATACAGTCCTCAAAACGAAACTGTACTTAGTGTTGTTGCTCTTCCTTCACAATATTCACCATGGCTCTGATATTATCACTATTTCTTCATCATGGCTTTGATATTTTCATCCTCTTTTCACCATAGTTGTGATACCAATTGATAAAACAAAGAAGTTTTGATACTAACTGATAAAATATACATAATAACAACAACATGGTGGAAAATGAATACTAGCCAATACTCTCTAATGTATTCACTCCAATGTTACATATTTATAGTACAATGGGTGATGCCACCTCATAGAGATATTTTCTCTAAATCCTAAAATCATGCATGATGACAACGATAGAAAATGTTAACTAAATCATTAGTCATCACTTGAGGATATATCACTAATATCCTAAATGAATAATACAAATATGGGCAACAATTTAGACTTAGTGATTCGTTAAGGTAAGCCATAGGCTAACATAGGGAAGGCTTGGAGAGTGATGAGAAAGAGGTAGAGGATCTCTGTGTTGTGGAGCACATTGAAGTAATATTGTGTGTCACATATGAAATAAATACTAGAGGAGCATGATCTAATGAGGAAGCAAGTACCCATGTCCATATTCAAATCAATGTACAACCTTAAACCCCATGTACGATTAACACATCAACAAAGAAAGAGTTGTTTAGAGAACTAGTGAGTGATAGTTAGAGGAATATAGGAGATCATAATAGAAGTGAGGGTACAAGTGGAATTACTAGCAGAATTGTAGGTAGTGGTACAAGGGGAGGTACGAGTATATCCATTCTACAATGGAAGGTGTATATCCAACAATAAGATTACCATAGTTCCATGGGGATGGAACAAAAGACCCATAGAATCACCTATTCATGCATGAGAGAATATCAAAAGTTAAAAGAGTCACTAATGAGGCAGCAAAAGTAACACAACTAGCAATAAAGTTCAGAAACTACTAGCTCGATTGGTACATGAATATAGCAGTAAACAGTCCACAGGGTGCATCAGGAACAGTAGCAGAGATCAAACAGGCATTGATCACTAAGTTTCAGAGGCCAAAATTAGAGGATCAATTTATGAATGAGATGATTGAGGTTAGATACAAACCAAGAGAGTTTGTATGGGACATCAATCAGAAGTTCAAGAGGTTTGAGGGTAAACTGAAGTATCCAATTTCTAACATACAACACATACAGTTGTTTTTAAATTCTTTGTTACCACATTTCAAATATCCATTGAGAAAACAAAAATTTTAAACCCAAGTAGAGGCATTGCAAGCATCGATGCAACTAGAGGAGAATCAATATAATCATACATATCCAACTATAGAGGAGCTAAAGGTAGACCTGAAGAACTTGACAGTGCAATTAAACTGGAATAAAAGTAGGGAGAAAAGAGAATAAGTGTGGTGTACCCTTGCTAGATTAGAGGGACATCAAAAGAATGAGTGTTTGACATTTGCACGGTACCTGGGAGTATGGATTCCAAATTCATTTCCTACGAGAGGGCCTTTGTGTGAAATATTAAAGACATGGGCATGATCCTTATCACTTCCATATGATGCACATGCAAAGACAAAACGAAAGAGTACTTTCTATAACTTTTGTAAGTCAGTGGGACATGAAGACAAAAATTGTAGAACCCTGGAGTTATTGAAGGAAAAAATCTCAGATGCATACATGATGTAGGCTGAGTTGATGGCACGACAAATTGCGCAATAGTTTGGCAATGTGCATCAATTTCAAGAAGTGCCATAATTTTAGCAACCCCCACAATATAATCAAGCACCACAATATCATCAACAAAACATGGATTCACAAGGGAACAAAGGAGGATTCATAGGTATAGGAAGAGAGGGAATGGGCAGAGGTAGAGGGCCTATCATTTTTCATAATTTTCAGCAGCAAGGACACTATGCCAAAGATTGTCCTCAACCAATAACAACATGCATGTACTATCACGTAGCAGATCATTTGACAAAAGAGTGTCCGAAGTTAATGACGAAGATCCAAGAGAAGAGGAATCTAAATAAACAAAATGTTTAGTGGATCATTGCAAAAACAAGGGATCCTGGGAGGAACATCAATGTAGTGACTAGGGGAGGAGTGAAGACAGGATCAAATGCACATAATTAGAAGAAGGAATCACAATTCTCGATTCTGAAGAACACTCATCCACAACAATAGTTTGATGCAAATAACTAGAAGGAAAATTTCAAGGAAGCATAGAAGGAGTTCATGAAGGAGAATGTAGCCTCCACATTGAATACTGCATCGAGGTATGATACTCCTATTTTTTATATGCCTTAATCTTTGGATCATACTTATAAAGGAAAGAAAACAAATACGGTAAGAAACTTTAAGAATTTATTCGAATCTTTATTTAAGTTACTTAATGATAAGAATTCCATGGATTTGTTTAAAAGTATGCTTGAGAAATGTAGCACAGAGGAAGGGGTTAGAATAGAACCAAATAATATTAATCATTTCCATAGAAATGAAATAACTAGCAGAGAGTTCAGATTGAATGCAAATATAGGAGACTTTAACATTGGAAATGTTATCCTAGACATAGGATCAAATGTCAACATTTTTCCAAAGAATACTTGGAAAGTAGTCAGAGAACCTACACTAGGCTATTCACCTATCTAAATGAAGGTATAAAACCAGCAGAGAGTGATTCCCATAGGTAGACTGAAGGATACAATAGTGGATCTAGATGGTGTGCACACCACAACAAACTTTGAAGTGATAGATATGATGGATGAGTCTATACCATTTCCAACACTATTGGAAATTGATTGGGCCTTTGATAATCATGCCATAATTAATTTAAATACTAGAAAGATGATATTTGAAAATGGGAACTTTAGGTTAGTATAACCTTTAAATCCCTTGGATTGTGAAAGATATGTAGAACCTATTCCTGACAATGTTATAGAGGATGACGTGAACCAACTGTATAGAACTACTTCACGAGATGAAGACTATGTGAATCCAACTGCAGATGGATTGCTTAGTTGGAGGAATATGAATTCATACATGTTATATTATGATAATTGATGCAGCCGTACCCTCAGGCACGTCCACTCAATAGGATCTTCTCTTCCCTCGGCCCGAAGAACGCTAACCGATCCTTCTATTTCCCTGTCGGGAAATCTTCACCCACAGAAATCTCCGTGCGATCCCCTCTCTGCACTCGGAGGATCGGATTTCGTGACTTCGCAGGGTCAGTGGTCGAACTTTTCACTCTCGGATCCCCGAGATCCGATACGAGTCAACGCTGACCCTTCCTTTAACCTGTCGGGACTTCTCCTATCGCGAGTTCGGCCCTCGCGGTGTCGAGCAACTCAATTCTCCGACTCTCGAGTCCCGATGCACCAAAACTCCGACACACATGTGAATGTACTATATAATCGCCGCTTCACTCCATCGATACTTCGGAGTTCGCAGTATCGCGAATCCTAAAGTAGTGAATTCAGGACTTCTCAATGCGAATTCCTGATAGCTTGCGCCACCTGTCCTCCACTCTCTTGACTCAGCTATGGCCCACAATATTTATGCAGCCGTCGGGATATCGCGTATCGAAATATCGTGATTCCCGTGGCCAAATCTTCGATTCGTTTCCCACGAAATCCCGATAGGCGATTTCACGATTAATCCAACGTCCCTGACTGGCTTGGCTCAACGAATCTGCCCTCCTGAGCTTCAAACTTTACTGAATATGACATCATATCTTCCTTGCACCTCTGCAAGATCTAACGACTCACGAGATGTTGCGAATTCTCCTCGGAGAATACTAACCGTCCCTCCTTCCTGATGAGATATGTGAAATGACTAAGTGTTCCTCCACGGAACTCGTCCTCCTGCACGTAACTTACGACGCTTCTCGCCAACCTTAAGGCACAACTTGTCTGCGTTGTTCTTCAGCGAACTCAGAGGCCTATCCTTCTTGAGATTTCCCACGACCTTAAGTTCTCTTGGGAAACTCTTGCACGCACTCCTTGCGGAAAACCTTCAACCACGTCTGAGTGTTGAAGTCTTTCGACTCTGCGCACTCCTTGCAGCAGCAGTCTTCAATTCCTCTGCTCAGAATCGTAACTCTGAGTCTTAGATTGGCCTATGCACTCCTTGCACGGCTCCTATAACCCAATTTCACTCTTGGCCGAATGAGAACAAAAGCTATCCCTATCTGAACCCTTTGTCAACGCACTCCTTGCGGACACTTCGACTGCACTCCTTGCAGGAATTCTCTGGCTCAAATAGAGAAACAATTGAAACTCATTCTCACTTCCTCTCAAACTTCAACTCAAACATGAAATCACATACACAGCATAAAAGAAAATGCAAAACAGGAAGTAAACATTCATGAGCATATCATTCAGCATCAATACACAGAGAACAACACAAAACCATGAATCTGAACCAAAGCTTTCTATTAATTCAAATGTCTGTACATGGGTGTTCTTCCTCATCTCTCTGCTTGCTCTTTCTGGATGATGATACAAATGCACAATGAGGGTGTCTCTATTTCGTTTCCCTCTTACGCTCTAAAGCTATGAAATCTAGAATTAAATATTCTATCTACTTTGCATTAACTAATTTAAATGCCTTCTATCTACCTAAGGACGAGAGAAATCCTCTCAAGGTCCATTACATCATACAAAGGCACTCTTTCATAAATGGCTTCATTAAATATCTTGGCGCATCAACTTCAAGGGAATATTCAAAAATGTTGGCTAGCTTGTCTAGCTGTCTTCCGCTTTCCACGCTGGCTCGCTTGATGTGGGAGATGCTCCTGCATCATACTCCCTCGCTTGAAAAATTTCATGGGCTGCTGTCCATGAGATCCTGCATGGCTCGTTCATGCCTCTGTACCTCGGCCTCATTCTCCAAGCTGGCATATTCAATTGGATGGTTCTTCCACTTGACCAGATACTCGAAGTATTCTTTCCTTCTAGTATTTTTACCCACTCGCTTATCCAGTATGCACTCCATCTGCGACTTCTCTACAACTGGCATTTGTTTTCGCCACTGGATCACTGGTTGCTCATCTCCTATTTCTTCAGGCTTATACGGGTACAAATCCAAGACATTGAATATAGGAGATATTCCGATTCCATCCGGTAGTTCAATCTCGTAAGTATTCGTCCTGAACTTCTTCAAGACCCTACATGGCCCGATTTTCTTCATTTTGAGCTTATTATATGTTCCTCTGGGGAACCTTTCTGTCCTCAAGTGTGCAAGAATCAAGTCACCAACTTCAAACTGAAGTTGTCTCTTCCACTGATCTGCTCTGCATTTGTATTCCCGACTTGAACTCTGCAGTCGCTCCTTCACCTGGTTGTGAAGTTCTCTCATTGCTTCTACGAAATCTTCTTCACTAACACTCCTAGTCGCAGTCTGTTCTGAATCCCTCAACTTAGAAACTCCTCTTGGTTGCATGGCATATACAATATGGAATGGAGTTTTTCCTATTCTCTTGTTTACTGAGTCGTTGTACGCAAACTCTACCTGCGGTAATACATTGTCCCAACTGCTGTGGTGCTCTGTTACCAAGCTTCTCAGTAAGTCTCCCAGACTTCTATTCACCACTTCTGTCTATCCATCCGTCTGAGGATGATAAGAAGAACTAAACATCAAATTAGTTCCTAGCTTCTTCCATAATGTCCTCCAAAAATTCCCTATGAACTTTGTGTCTCTGTCCGAAACTATGCTTTTCGGTAGGCCATGAAGTCGAATGACTTCTTTGAAAAACAGGTTCACGATATGAGTTGCGTCGCTGGTTTTCTGACATGGGATAAAATGTGCCATCTTGGAAAACCTATCCACTACCACAAAGATAGAGTCAAATCCTCTTTGCGTTCTTGTCAACCCCAGTATGAAATCCACGTTGATTTCATCCCATGGCCTCTCAGGTATAGGCAATGGTTGATACAAACCTGCATTCTGCTTTCTCCCCTTTGAATGCTGGCAAATCCTGCATCTGTCTACGAATCTCTTGACCTCTGATCGCATCCCTGGCCAAAAGTATGATTCACTCAGCTTCGCGAATGTCTTATCATGACCGAAATGTCTGGCCAATCCTCCACTATGTTTTTCCTTCAGCAGATTCTCCCTCATGGAGCATTTCAGAATACATAGTTGATTACCCTTAAAGAGTAATCCCTCCTGGATCATATAATTGGCCCACCGGATCCTATCTCTGAGAACTGGATTCTCAGCTGCTTCATATTCCTCCTTAAAATCCTTATCATCAGCGTACATGTCCTTGAGATCATCAAAACCTAACGTCTTGACTTGAAACTCCCATTTTACATGTCTCTGATTCAACTTCTCCTGTTGAGTCAAAAAATGTAATGCCTGATTATCACTATACAAAACAAATTCTTTCAGGATCAAGTAATGCCTCCACTTATTCAGTGCCTGAATGATAGCATAAAACTTCTTATCATGTGTGGAGTATTTCACCTTTTCCTCATTCATCTTCTCGCTGAAATATGCAATCAGCCTGTCATCCTGACTTAAGATTGCTCCTATTGCAAACCCACTTGCGTCGCATTTCACCTGAAACATCTTTCAGAAATCCGACAACACCAAAACCGGTTGTTCCGTGATCTTCTGTTTCAACAAGTTGAAACTCTTCTCGACCTCTACTGTCCAGTGAAAAGATTTATGTCTTTTCTTCACTGTGTCCAGCATCGCTGCTCTAATTCCACTGAAATTCCTGATGAACTTCTGGTAGAAACTAGCTAATCCATGAAAACTTCTCACCTCAAATATATTCTTCGGTGATGGCCAATTCCTGATTACGTCCACTTTCTCTAGATCCATTCTCAATTTATCTGCCGAAATAACAAATCCCAAATAGATGATCTCCGTCTTCATAAATGAATATTTCTTGAGGTTTATCAACAACTTCTCCCGCTGTAGTTTTTGCATCACTGTAGCCAAATGCTTTAAGTGTTCAGCCACTGATTTACTGTAAATCAATATGTCATCCAAATACACGATGACAAACTTCCCGATGAACTCCCTCAGGACTTTGTTCATCAGCCTCATAAAGGTACTCGGTGCATTCGTCAAGCCAAACGACATGACTAGCCATTCATAATACCCTTCGTTGGTTTTGAATAGGGATGATTTTAAGGATGAGAATTTATTTTGAAATGTAGCAACCTTGGCGAATCTTATTAATCCTTCATATTCCAACTATAAATGTTTGGCGATATTTTTGTAAAAATATTCAAATTTCTAAGGAATTTATATAGTTTGTATAATTTTTTGGCAATTTTTAACGTAAAATAATTTTATCCTATAGAATTTGGGCGAATCATTTTTAGAATAGAAAATCCTTTTTTGGGAAAAAACATGGAAAATTAGCCCATGAGAGAAATTTAGCCCCTAAAATCATCCCTGGTTTTGAAGGCTGTCTTTCACTCATCACCTTCTCTCATGCGAATCTTGTGATATCCGCTTTTCAAATCAATCTTTGAAAAATATTTTTCTGCGCTCAAGCAATCCATTAGATCATCCATCCTCGGCAATGGAAACCTGTACCTGATGGTTATTTTGTTGATCACCCTTGAGTCGGTACACATCCTCCATCCTTCGTCTTTCTTCGAACTGAGTACTGTTGGAACAACACATGGACTCAAGATTTCCCTGACCAATCCTTTGTCCAACAAATTCTGGACTTGCCTCTTAACTTCCTCATTCTCCTACATTGTCAATCTATACACAGATTTATTCGGTAAACTGGCTCCTGGTATGAGGTCGATATGGTGACTCACACTCCTTATCGGTGGCAACGAACGAGATAGTTCATCCACGACTATATTAGCGAACTCTTCCAGCAGTTCTTGAATCTCCTCTGGTAAATCATCTACCCTCGTGCTGGTCAATACAATTCTTGGTTTCCTGACCACAAAGAATTGCGGATCTTCCTTCTTCTTCACCTATGTAAGAAGTTCCTTCCCACTCATGAGAAGTACAGTGTTGCTTACCTCTGGCTTCACCTCCTTATCTTTAATCGAAAGCAACATATGGGTTCTCCCATTCTTCTCTAGGGTATATGTGTTCATTCTCCCATCATGAATCACATTTATGTCATATTTCCATGGTATTCCCAACAATAAATGACAAACATCCATAGGAATAACATCAGACAAGATTTTATCATTATACCCTCCTATCTTGAATTCAACTAAACATTGTTTAGTGACAGTTACCTGGTGCCCTTACTGCAACCAAGAAATTC
The DNA here is from genome assembly GCA_000966675.3 of Picea glauca. NCBI lineage: Eukaryota > Viridiplantae > Streptophyta > Pinopsida > Pinales > Pinaceae > Picea > Picea glauca. The sequence continues at coordinate 167,667 of JZKD02S1722139.1, forward strand.
TATATGGGATTGGATGATCAGTTGTCTCCAACTCCAGTTTCTCTACCATCTCGGTTGAAACAAGATTATCAGTGCTTCCGCTGTCTACAATAACCTTTCACACCCTGTCCTTGGTTTCGCAAGAAGTCCAGAATAATCTGCTCCTCTGGACTGAACTCTCCACCTCCTTCTCGAGTGTCAAAAGATCTTTTCGCATCATAAGCGATCTTCTGCCTTCAGCGTCTTCTGCCTCAACATATCGCCTCTTCACCTCTGCGATGTGATATTCTCCAGTCTCTTTCTTTTTATCTGGACACTCGTAAGACTTGTGCCCATTATTTCCACATGTGAAGCATGTAATAACTCCACCTCTTCCTCTTCCTCTACCTCTAGTACGAGGAAAAGTGTTGCCATCAACTTAATCTCCCTTCTGCTCAGTATGTTGTCCTCGTTGTTCAACATATTGTCCATGCTGTGAACTTCCACCTCTCTCAATCTGAGTTTGAGGTTTCTTCCAATCTTCCTTAGGCTTCTGGCTTCTGTCATGGGCAACAAATTTTCCTGTAGGCTGACTTCTGCCTCGGCCTCTCTGACCTTGTTTTCGGCTCAGCTTCTCCTCAACTTTCAGAGCCAATTGATAAGCATCTTCCACCGTTCGGATGGTTAGCATGCTTAATTCATCCTCAATGTCATATCTCAGACCATTCAGATATCTAGCAACCTTCTCATCATCGCTCTCCTGATGACCTGCCTTGATGTTCAGTCTGTAGAATTCCTTAGTGTATTCTTTCACTGTCATCAGCTTTTGTCTCAGGTTCTGCATTCTCCTGAACAAAGTAATTTGATAGTCTCTCGGGATGAATTTCTCCTTCATCTTTGCGATCATCCTGTCCCAGCTCTTGATCTTCTGCTTTCCCTTCCAGCGTCTGTCAGCTTGTAGCTCATCCCACCACAATGTTGCATGTCCCTTCAACTTCTTCATAGTCAAAGTAGGTGTCAAGAGCTCTAATCCAATCTATAAGCTCCTCTGCATCCAAGTTTCCCTCGTAAACTGGAATGTCCATCTTTGCCCTTGCACCCATCCTGACAATGGTTCTGATCAAACGCTCATTTGATGCATCTTCAGCTACAACTTCCTCTTCACGTTCAGCCTCAATCTCGTCTTCAGAATCACTAAGATCCCCCACACCGGCTATGTGTCTTTTCGTTGTCTCCATGTCTTTGAGTCTATCTCGAAGATCATGCATTTGTCTCTCCATTACTGGATCTGTTATCTGCCTGCCCGTTCTTCTCGGCATTTCCCTATTCTATGGATCAGGTGATTGTCTCTCTCTTCTTGGTGGCATGGTGAATTCTCTTCTTCTGTGCTACAAAAAACAAAGAAATTTTCTATGCTCTGATACCAAAATTGACACAGCCACACCCTCAGACACGTCTGCTCAACATGATCTTCTCTTCCTTCGGCCTGAAGAATGCTAACTAGTCCTTCTATTTCCCTATCGAGAAATCTTCAGCCACAGAAATCTCTGTGCGATCCCCTCTCTGCACTCGGAGGATCGGATTTCACGACTTCGCAGGGTCAGTGGTCGAACTTTGCACTCTCGGATCCCCGAGACCCGATACGAGTCAACGCTGACCCTTCCTTTAACCTGTCAGGACTTCTCCTATCGCGAGTTCGGCCCTTGCGGTGTCGAGCAAATCAATTCTCTGACTCCCAATTCCTGATGCGCTGAAACTCTGACACATGTGCGAATGTACTATACAATCATTGCTTCACTCCATCGACACTTCGGAGTTCACAGTATCGTGAATCCTAAAGTAATGAATTCAGGACTTCTTGGTGCAAATTCCCGATAGCTTATGCCACCTGTACTCCACTTGCTTGACTCAAGTGTGGACCACACTATTTACGCAGCCATCGGGATATCGTGTATCACAATATCGCAATTCCCGTGGCCAAATATTTGACTCTTTTCCCACAAAATCCCGATAGGTGATTTTGCAGTTAATCCAACGTCCCTGACTGGCTTAGATCAACAGCTCTGCCCTCCTGAGCTTCAACCTTTACTGAATATGATGTCGTATCTTCCTTGCACCTCCGCAAGATCTAACGACTCACGGGATGTCACGAATTCTCCTCGGAGAATACTGATCGTCCCTCCTTCCTGATGAGATCTGTGAAATGACTAAGTGTTCCTCCATGGAACTCATCCTCTTGCACGTAACTTACGACGCTTCTCGCCAACCTTAAAGAACAACTTGTCTGCGTCGTTCTTCAGCGAAATCAGAGGCCTATCCTTCTTGATCTTTCCCACGACCTTAAGTTCTCCTGAGAAACTCTTGCACACACTCCTTGCGGCAAACCTTCAACCACGTCTAAAAGTTGAAGTCTTTCGACTCTGCACACTCCTTGCAACAACAGTCTTCAATTTCTCTCCTCAGAATCGCAACTCTGATTCTTAGCTTGGCCTGCACACTCCTTGCACGGCTCCTATAACCCAATTTCACTCTTGGGCGAATGAGAACAAAATCTATCCCTATCTGAACCCTTTGTCAACGCAATCCTTGTAGACACTTCGGCTGCACTCCTTGCAGGAATTCTCTGGCTCAAATATAGAAATAATTGAAACTCATTCTCACTTCCTCTCAGACTTCAACTCAAACATGAAATCACATACACGACATAAAAGCAAATGCATAACAGGAAATAAACATTCATGAGCATATCATTCAGCATCAATACACAGAGAACAACACAAAACCATGAATCTGAACCAAAGCTTTCTATTAATTCAAATGTTTGTACATGGGTGTTCTTCCTCAGCTCTCTGCTTGCTCTTTCTAGATGATGATACAAATGCACAATGAGGGTGTCTATATTATGTTTCCCTCTTATTCTCTAAAGCTATCAAATCTAGAATTAAATATTCTATCTACTTTACATTAACTACTTTGAATGCCTACCTAAGGACGAGAGCAATCCGCTCAAGGTCCATTACATCGTACAAAGGCGCTCCTTCATAAATGGCTTCATTAAAGATCTTGGCACATAAACTTCAAGGGAATATTCAAAAATGTTGGCTGCCTTGTCCAGCTGTCTTCCACTTTCCGCGCTGGCTCGCTTGACGTGGGAGATGATCCTACATCAATAATGTAGTATAAAACTGGAAGAAAACACTACATGAATTCTCTACTAGAATGTGTGTCAGAGTTACACTCGCAGTAAGATGGGTTGGGATAGAAGTAAGACATTTTCTGACATTTACTGAAGAGGAAAATTTAGAAAACTTCATGAAAAAGTTAGAATCAGAGGTTTTTGGTAGTCAGATATTATTAGTGTTGGATATATCACTAAGGGACACACCTACATGATGGTGGGGTGCACATAAGAAGGTAATTTAGGACTGGTATCAGTGTAAACGACTGTTTCACATAAGATTTTGTAGGATTCAACAGGATAGACTCTTACATAATTATGATGGAAGAGGTAACCCAAGACAACACATATATTATTGTGTCAATAATTGGATTTTGGTACCACCATGGGAATGGAAGCATTAATTTATTCATACATTAGAAGGAATACCTAGTAATTGGTACAAGGAGAACTGCGCAAAGAAAATGCAAGTTGGGGCGCAGTGCAACAAAACTTTATTACGACCTTTGAATTTGAAAGTGAGAATCCATGGGTGGATATAGCATGATAGAGGATCAAAGGGAATATATTTGAAGAGTATGGGGTAGATACAGTGACAATAGAGAAATATTACAAAAAATAAATACTTGAAAAATTAGTTTACCATTATCATGTCGCAGAGGATGAAGAAGCAGAGGAAAACCCATGTGACATACATGTATTAGAAGGGGAAGGATAAAGAGGGTTAGAAGGACCCCTATTATAATCATAAGAGTTTACTGCACCTATGAATATTAAAAAGGTCAATATTAGGACTGAAGAGAAGTCCAAGATATCCAACATTGGAGATTACTGGGACAATGAGACAATGGAAAAGATAATTGAATTACTGGATGAGTATAGTGAGTTATTCCCAGCCACATTTTCAGAGATGAAATGGGTAGCATGAGAACTTGGGGAAATGAAGATACCCCTCATACCAGAGGCAATACCAGTTAGATAGAGACCATAAAAATTAAACCCCATCTATAAGCAGAAGGTTAAGGTAGAAATTGACAGAATGCTCGAATAAAAAATGATAGAGCCTATGGAAGAATTAGAGTGGATTATTCCAATGGTGGTCCAAGAAAACAAGACTAGAGGGATTAGGATATGTGTGGATATGAGGAATTTAAATGATGCATTCCTGCATGATCCTTTTTGTACTCCATTCACAGATCAGGTTTTATATAATGTGGGAGGACAGAAAGTGTACTCTTTCACAGATGGATTTCCAGGTTACCATCAGATAAGAATTTCTTCAGAGGGCAGGTAAAAAAATACATTTGAAATAGAGTGGGGGTCATATTAGTACACAGTAATGCCATTTGGTTTCAATAATTCACCAATAGAGTAGTAGTAGTTGAATTCAGGGATTTTATACATAAGTTTTTAGAGGTTTATCTGGATGATTGGACAATTTTTAGTTTATTGAAGGACCGTGTAAAAATTCTAAGTTTAATGTTAGAAAGATGTAGGTAATGCCAAATCTCATTGAACATTAAGAAATTTATAGTAGGCACATTGTTTGGCATTCTACTTGGGCACATTGTATGCAAATAGGGCTTGATAGTAGACCCTCTGAAGATTGTTGTTATTGCTAATTTAGCACAACCAAATTCAGTGCGCCAGTTCAGAGAAACATTGGGCCACATAGGGTACTACAGGAAATTCATAAAGGGATATGAAAATATTACTGTGACCATGGAGAAGCTACTGAAGAAATACATGAGGTTTCATTGGAATGATGAATTCCAGGAGAGCTTCGACATATTGAAAGAGAAGATGGTGACAACAAAAATTTTGACCTTTCTAGATTGGACAAAACAATTTCATGTGCATGTGGGCACTTCATCCAATGCACTTGGAGAAGTTTTGGCACAACAAGGTGAAGGAGAAATTGATCACCCATTATCCTTTGGTAGTATAAAATTGTATGATTCTGAGAAGAACTATAATACTACAGAAAGGGAAGATATGTATATGGTATATTCCGTACATAAGTTCATACATTATTTATTGGGTAAACATTTTAATATGTTTACATATCATTCCATTTTGAAGTACCTAGTTAACACACCAGTGTTGGGGGGGGAGGATATGAAGATGGTTGTTATTGTTTTAGTGATTTGATTTTGAAATCATAGTAAAACAAGGGAAGAGGAATACAGGACGAGATCATTTTTCAAGCATTACTAATGGAGAGGAGCCAAAGAACTTGGAGGAGAATTTTCCTGATGCTAACTTATTTTCTGTTGATATTGATGATGATTATTTTGCTGACATTGTTGGATTTTTTAGCATAGGAATGGTTCCCAGGGAATTTATTGTCGCACATAAAAAACAATTGGTAGTGCGCGTTGCAGACTATCATATGATTTCATGTCATTTATACAAGTTAGGTGCAGATGGAATTTTAAGAATATGTGTGATGAAGCATGAACACTCCATGGTGTTAGCAGAAGAACATGAAGGTATATATGGAGGGAACCATGCAGGAAATCCTCCAGCAGAGAAGGTGATGCACATAGTATGATCATGGCCTATAGTACATAGGGATGTAAAGGAATACTTTCAGACCTGTGATGTCTGTCAGAGGATGGAAAAACCATCAAGAAGGGATGAAATGCCACTTATGCCCCAAGTAAATTTAAAGGTATTTAATAAATGGGTTGTGGATTTCATTGGGCCCATTAAAAACCGACAAGGAGTTCAGGAGCCGGATACATCATCACTTCAACATAATACTTAACCAGATGGGAAGAAGCAACCCCAGTGAAGGATTGTAGCGTAGTTTCTCCTTGAGAACATGATGAGGACATTTGGATGTCCCAAAATTTTGTTGAGTGATTAGGGAACTCATTTTATTAACAATACAATAAGGGCTATGAAAAAATAATTTGAGATACATCATCAGAAGAGCACACCTTACCATCCCCAGGAAAACGGTACAGTAGAAGCTTTTAACAAGATTCTAGAAAATGCATTGACAAAGATTTGCAATGTGAATAGGGATGATTGTGATTTGAAGGTATTAGCAATGTTATGGGATTATAGGACTACATGGAAGAATCTTACATGATAGACACCATTCAGACTGGTGTATGGGCAGCAAGTAGTGGTTCCATTGGATTATTTATTACCTAGTCTTCGCATTGCAACAATCACCAACATGACATAATAAGGTGTTGTGTAGGAAATAATGGATTAGCTGATGGAGTTGGAAGAAGACATAATTCTAATAATATTTCACTAGGAAGTAAAGAAAGTGAAGGAAAAATCTTGGCATGATAGGAACATGAAGAAGAAAATAGTTAAGGAAGGAGATATAGTTCTCCTCTATGAAAGCAATTATCTACATCGCCTTAAGAATTTCAAGATTCATTGGTTAGGGCCTTATCAGGTAGAGGCCATCACAAATGGAGGTGTTGTGCAACTGAAATATCTTGCAGGGAAGAATCTCATGGAACTGGTAAATGGAAGTCGATTGAAGTTGTATCAAGATAGTTGACCTAACAAACTGAGGTAAAAATAGAAAAATGAGGTATCATTGTACATATTGTATATAGTATATGTTATAAGAAAGAGACAAAAATCCATAAAAAGGAGAAATGTAGTAAAAAGACAAAAATGTAGGAGAATACTAGAGGGTTATGATGTAATAGAATTTTTAGCATTAACAATGTGCTCCAGAAAAACCGGTGTTGAAGACATTGTGCACTGGAAAGGAGTTGACAGGTACAAAAGTGCATCACACAGGAAAAAATGAAAAAATGAAAATTGTCAATGTGAAACAACCATCAATAGGTCATCCCACTATAAGGTCAGAAAAAGGGGGAAAATGCAACCGATTTTTTTTTTCTAATGATATGAATGAAGAGTGAACCTTAAGTGCAAGAGAGTGAGAATTTGATCGACCCTACTAGTTTCTCCAACTCTCAGTGGCAACATCTTGCTATAATATGAACTGTTGTGCGTACAAAAAAAGTGAGGACAAAGACACGAGATACACCTATGGAAGAAGAATTTAGACAGGAGACAGGGGTGGATACACACATGCCAGAGACATCTAATCCAACATATGCCCAAAAGACGAGAACATGGGAGTAAGCAAGTGACTCAAGGAAGAAGGCGAAGGCCCATAGGACACCACCTCACACATGAATGACAATAGATGATGTCGAATTAGTAGCTACAACTATTGAAATGAGGCTATTAGAGGCTTGGGAGAATGTCGAGAAGCATAGGGTTTCAATTATTAATCAAGTGAAAGTGGTAAAAACTGTGTTGGAATAGTTAAATATCAGGGAAGATAAGTGACATAAAGACACACTAGTAAAGACTATGGAAGGAATGCCAATAGGGGAAACATTGAAGATCATAGTGTAGGGGAGGGAAAATTTCATTATAACACCTGATATCTTGTACATTGACAAGGAGGTGACACATAATCCTATAAAGGAGATAAATACATTAGACTTGGTGTTGTACAAGATCCCGACAAAGGTGTTGTACAAATTGTAGATCAGTTTCGCACAGGAAATCTAGTCCTGGACAAGGTCAGATGCGACAAATTTACAGAGAGCACATGAGGATAGCATAACATTGAAGGAAGCAATTAGCTATGAAGGGCAGGAGAAGAAGTTAGTGATATGAACCAAGGAGAAATAAGTTTCCAACAATAGGTTGTTCCTGTCACTCCTTCAAAAGGGTCAATAATAGATCGTTTTACTTGAGCGATTTGGAATTAAAGGTAAAGTTGATGTCTTATGCGCTTGAATTCGAAGTGACTGAAAACTCTTTAGTTTTCCTTATGTGTGATATGTCATGCTTTCATTTAATATCCTATGTGTGGAAATTCATAGAAAAGAAACATAAGAACAAAATACACATAATGGATATGACACTTCCCTTGATAATGGTGTTCACCTTTGCAGTGGGCTACCTCTCCGATTCATTCTGCAAAGCCTGATCATTTTATTAAACTCTATGTAATGATGTCTCTCCTTTACAAGTTGTAAGGCCAAAGTCCCTCTTCAGTGACGGAAACAAGAGATTGGAATGTGATCAGGAATGTATTAGCTTCTCAAGTTATACTCACGAGGCATCCATGATGTTGACATGGACATATTTCCCACATACTCAATACATAAAAACATGAAGAAAAAATATGACCCCCATCAACATGGAGCCATCAAAAAACATTGGATATGTTGCTCAGATACAAAACATAAATATGCAGCCCATACAAAAGATCCTGAAACCACGAGAATCAGAACTGCTTCATTGGCCACTTGTCATGCAAGTGCCACAATTTATCTGTCACATATAACTGATTTATTTGATGTGAAAGAAGATAAGAAACAAATAGATAGAAGTAATAAGTTCATATTTCTTCCTTACTGCAGCTTCTCTCTGCTCCTTCAAACCTTTAATGATATGCTATGTTGCAACCTTTAATGAAAAAACAACATAATGAAAAACATGCTTATATTGGCATCTCCATATATTATCTTGCTTATCTCAATATCTGCTGCAAAAAAAATCTGGTCATTGAATTCATGTCGTCGAATTACCCAAAAATGACTGTCAAATTGTTTCCATTTGAGTCAGACACTTTCAAGCCAAAGAGACACCTCTGCCTTGGTTACCGTGCCACTGCCTCTACAATAAATGACTCATTCTAGAGTTAAGCTGCTGAATTTTTTCTCGGATCAGAAAAATAACACCACCACTATGTTCATGGTGTCATTTTACCTAAAAATGATTATCTCCAAGCTTCGATCTGAGTCTGGCACTTTCAAACCCAAAAGGCAACCTTACCTCGGTTTGCATTCTAAAATTCATACACTCTGTATGGATCCATATGAGCGCGCTATACTGTCATGCTCAGAGTCTTATGCTTCCTCGAATGCACTCAAAAATATGAATCGGATCCCTGCTTATATAAAATTTCTGGGCATTTTGTGTAATAAATGAGAAGTTGGTGCATTCGTTACGGAGATAAATTTACATCGTTGGTTGGCGTAGGTCAGAGGCTCAAATCCCACGGGCCTCCCCATTTTGGTGAACAGTTACGACCATTTTGGTGTGTTCCCCCGCTAAATTTATAACTTAGTTGGCAAAAATTCTGGCGCACGTTAAATATAGTGGAGGTTGTTATAATGGAGAAATTGTTATTTTTGGTGGAGATGCTAACTAGTTCTTGTGTACAGTCAGCTAAGGTTATACATAGCAGATCTTCTATATATAGAATAACTTCCTCCATATATGGCGGAGTTCTATTAATATATATTTTTGAATTTTTCATTCAGAAAGGGTTATTGTGCATTTCGGGGGTGACACGTGGCGCATCCCCATTGGTCCATGTGGCATCATCTGATTTGTCCACTTGGCTTCTTACCTTACCCCTGTACCATACCTACACATCATCCTATACATGTGGCACCTTATGGGTGGTGACACATGGGGGTGCCATGTGGCACTTTTTCACTGGTCCACGTGGCACCCTAAAAACACCAAATCCAAGTGACACATGGCAACCTCTGGTGTTTCCACATGGCATGATGACATGATGTTGACATCATATTGACACATGTCACTCTCTATGATTTACATGTAGGATGTATGGATGTTGACGTTAGCAGTACGGATGCTAACTCATCCCTCCTGACTGGGTTGGGTTGACGAGAACTTTGACCGCTTATAAATTTTGATGTGTAACTCCGTTTGACGAGCCATTTGTGTCGTTGGAAAACTTGTGACCCTCTCTTTATGATCATTCTATTTTAGTGGAATTTTGGAAACTTTTAATATTTCCCTTTTGTTGTCTGCTGAAGCCATTCTGAGCATCCTGGGTTGCTTCTGTGAGTTTTGGGACACTTATAAAACTTTTGTGATGTTCCCTAGATCCATCCGGATCACGCCTCCCAAATGAAAACAATTTTTGTCCCCAAAATATATTACATTAAGTTTCATTTCCATTGGACTTATAATAACAAACCCTTACCCAAACTACCTGACGAGGCCTAACAATATCAACATGTGCCAAAAAAAATAAGTGATATCAACAATTATCACTTTTACACCATACCCTTCTACGAGGACGGAATAACAACATGTGATTTACAAAATATGGCCACTCTCGACTAACTCAAAAGGATTTTTCCCATTTGTTCAACCATTTTGCTGAATATGTCCTCTTTACCGAGTTGTTCTTTCTTTGGTAGTTGGTCTTCTCCTGGTGGCAGGTTTTCTGCAGTACCTCCAGACTAGTTGTCTCCCTTGGAGATGTTTGTCTGGTCTTTTTGTCCCTCTTTAGATGTAGATATGGATGTAAGGCCCAACAAGTGGCCTCATGATGCCCATCTCTTCTACAAAGGCTGCAATAACCTTTATCCTTCAGAGTTGCATTCCCCCTACTCTTTTCTGTGTGTGGAAAACAATATGCCATCCTCATCCTTCTCCTAGTTTCCATAACCTTCCTGCACAAGGATATTCTCTTCCAACACTAGGAAACTGCATGGTTATTCAATCCACAAAAAATGCACGGTCTTTGATGCGAAAATATCTATTTTATATGATTAACATGCTTATAATCAAATGGAATTTTAGAGTTTCGAGATTTATTATACCTCGGTGAGTTTCCTCTGGAGTCAGAATGGCAAGAAGAGTTGTTCTTAACTCTGTCATTTTGATGCTCATCTCTCCCTGGTGATGTCTTGAATCCTTGATCATGGGAAGTTGTGCTCTTGGCCTACACAGAATCAATTTCATCTCTTGATGAACCGTTGACCTCTGGAGTCTTAGTGACTATCCTAGGGTCTTCTTCCATAATGGTTTTGGAGATTTCTCCAACATCCTTTGGGACATAGCCTATCCTGACATATCGAGGCCAAACCACTTCCTCGATGGGATCCACAATACCTTGGCCATTGGTTCCAAGGCATCCTCCTTCATATCCCATTTTTCTCATCAACTTTAAGCCAATGCAAGAAGCATGTTGTTCAAGGATTTCAAAAGAATCATCAAAATTAATCAAGAAAGAAACTATACATGGCTTATCTACCTCCAAATCAATCTAGGACCCTTGGTTTTCTTCTTGAGATGTGTCAAGTTGTTCTTGGTGAGAAGGATCAATGGAGGATGCTTCTAGGAATCCTCCTTTATTTATGGACGCATTTAGGTCATATTCATTCCCTTGAAAATGTTTGCATGCATTTGCACTGTCATGCTCGCACCCATAATGGGTGAAGTTTCCATGGTCACAAGATGGTCTTATCACCATATCATTCATGGATCCTTCTTTTGTTTTCATTTTCATGGCTTGCAACTACTCTTGCAACCTTTGGTTCTCTTCTTATGCAACATGCAACAATGTTTTCAATCCAACATTTTGTGCTTCAAGCATTTGGTTGAGCTCTTGAAGCTCATCAAACCACAATTGTTTTGGTGACCTTGTCATCCTTAACTTCGACACCTACAATCGGTATGAAGCCTGCTCTGATACCACATGATCTGAACTTGGGAGCGATAAGTTTCAAATAATTGGTTTTTTCTGTCACTCCTTCAAAAGGGTCAGTAATAGATCATTTTACTTGAGCGATTTGCAATTAAATGTAAAGTTGAAGTCTTAATCGCTTTGTATTGGAAGTGAATGAAAACTCTTTAGTTTTCCTTATGTGCGATATTTCATGCTTGCATTTAATATCCTATGTGTGGAAATTCATACAAAAGCAGCATAAGAACACAATACACATAATGAATATGACACTTCCCTTGATAATAAAGTTCACCCTTGTAGTGGTCTACCTCTCTAGGTCATGCTCCAAAGCCTGACTTCTTTATTCTTCTCGATGTAATGATATCTCTCCTTTATAATTTATAAACCTAAAGTCCCTCTTCGGTGACGACAACAAGAGATTGGAATGTGATCATGAATGTATCAGCTTCACAAGTTCTACTCACGAGGCATCCATGATGTTGACATGGACATCATTCCCACATACTCAATACATAAAAAGATGAAGAATAAAATATGAGCCCCATCAACATGGAGCCATCAATAAGCCTTAGATCTGCTGCTTAGATACAAAATATAAATATGTATCCCATACAAAAGATCCTGAAACCACGAGAATTAAAACTGCTTCATTGGCCACTTGTCATCCAACTGCCACAATTTCTCTGTTAAATATAACTCATTGATTTGATGTGAAAGAATATAAGAAACAAATAGATAGAAGGAATAAGTTGATCAAGCTTCCTTGTTGCAGCTTCTCTCTGCTCGTTTAGAACTATAACACATGCTATGTTGCAACCTTTAGTGACAAAATAACATAATGAAAAGCATGCTTACATTGGATTCTACATATCTTATCTTGCTTATCTCAAGCTCTGTTGCAAAAAAAAAAACACTTCATTGAATTTGCATCGTCGAATTACCCAAAAATGACTGTCAAATCGACTCCATCCGAGTCAGCCACGTTCAGGCCCAAGAGACACCTCTACCTCTATTACCATGCCATTGCCTCTGTAATAAATGACTCATTATGGAGTTAAGATGATGAATTTTTTCTTATATCAGAAAACTAACACTGCCACTACATTCGTGGCGTCATTTTACCTAAAAATGATTGTCTCCACGCCTCGATCTGAGTCGGGCACTTTCAGACCCAAGAGGCAACCTTGCCTCGGTTTGCATGCCAAAATCCGTGAAGTCTATAGGGATCTGTATGAGGAGGTACGGGCCATATGAGAGTGTTATACTCTCATTGTACGAGTCCTATGCTACCTCGAATGCATCCCTAACTATGAACCAGATCCCTGCTTATATAACATTTCTGGGAAATTTGTGTAATAAATGCGAAGTTGGTGCATTGGTTATGGAGCTAAATTTAGGTCCTTGGTGGGAGGAAGTCCCATGGTCAAATTCCACAGGCCTCCCCAATTTGGTGAATAGTTACGAACATTTTCACGCTTGCCCCCACTAAATTTAGAACTTAGTTGGCGAAGATTCTGACCCACGTTAAATATAGCGGAGGTTGCTATAATGGAAAAATTGATATTTTTGGTGGAGATGCTAACTAGTTCCGACATACAGTTAGAGAAGTTTATACATAGAGGATATGCTATATATAGCATAAATACAACCATATAGGGAGGATTTCTATTAATATATATTTTTTAATTTTTCATTCACAAAGGGTTATTGTGCATTTCGAGGGTGCCACGTGGCACATCCCCATTGGGCCACGTGCCTTCATATGATTTGTCCACTTGGATGTTGACCTCACCCCTGTACCATACCTTCACATCATCCTGGACATGTGGCACCTTCTGGGTGGTGCCACGTGGCGTCACCTGGGGGTGCCACATGGCATTTTTTTTTTCACTGGTCCACGTGGCACCCTAAAAACCCCAAATCTGAGTGACACATCGTAGCCTCTGTTGCTGCCACATGGAATGATGACATCATGTTGATGACATCATGACACATGTCACTCTCTGTTCTTGCCACGTAGGTTGTATGAATGTTGACATCATCCATACGCATGCTGACATCAACAATACGAATGTTGACTTACCCCTACTGACTAGGTTAGGTTGACCAGAACTTTGACCACTTATAAATTTTGATCTGTAACTGCATTTGATGATCTGTTTATGTCATTGGTAATATTGTGATGTTCTCTTCCCGATCAGACCATTTTAATGGAATTTTGGGAACTTTGATTTTTTTCCTTTTGTTGTCTACTAAAGACATTTTGAGCGTCTTGGGTTGCTTCCGTGAGTTCTGGGACACTTCTAAAACTTTTGCGATGTTCCCTAGATCCATCTAGATCAGTTAGTGAAGAAGAATATATTATAAATGGAGAAACATATTGACACAGTGTTTCAAACCATCTCAGACAATGAAGGATCAAAGGAAGTATCATTAGAGGAAAAGATGAAGAAAATAGCTCAAGATTTGGAGTAGTATAAGAACAAAATAAATAAGTTGGAGGAGCACGCAGTACCCACTACTCCAGAAGTAAGTGTGAATCGTGATCAAGATGCAACAAAGTCTACAGATAATATAACACAATTTATACAAAAGATGACATAGATGTTGGAGAAAATTGCCCAACTATGGACACAATTACAAGAATATAGAAGTTTGCAGTAGTTACAAATAAAGGAGGATAGGGTCCACATAGAAATGGAAGACTTGAAACAAATACAAAAGACGATGTCACTACTTGAAAAAATGAAGACAGCTGTAGAAATGAAGAGTCTACAGTGAGAATAAAAAGTAGTGCAGGAAGAGAAGATTGCAAGGCAGGCTCAGTTGGAGCCTCTACAGGAAAAGGATGAGCAGTTGGTTATGGAGATCAACGCAACAAAATCAAAAGTGGAACAAATAGTCTTGGAGGGGGGAGAAATATTGAAACCTCCAATCATTGTGTAGATGGTAGAAGTTGTTGTTCCTGAGATTAAACCTAAGGCTTAAAGAATAATGTGAGGCATAAAAAATATAAAGGGATGTTTTTAAAGGTGCTTTTTCTTCCATTAGTTATATAAGAATTAATCACCAAATGAAAATAATGACAGAACAAGACAAAGGTCATAATTTGTCGTCTGAGTCGATTTATAAAATCAAGTGATATGAGGGAAACTTACAAAACTGTTAAACAAAGTGAGGCATCAATGCAACATGAATCTTACCTTGTTCACAACAGAAGAAATAAAATAATTCACTCTTGTAAGGATATGAGATATAGTAATCCAAGTAGCTCCCAGGTCTTGTATTTACTTATAGAAAATACAAAGGAAAAACTTCTTGCTTATCAAACAACCGATAAAATGTGACTATAGTAGTAGTAGTACTAAATTTCAATCACTCACTTATCAAGGAATAATGTAAGGGAGACAAGAAATATGGAATACAAGAAGAGAACATAACTCTAACTGCACAAAAAATGGAATCCCTATTTGCACTTGTATTAATTATCACAATAGGAAAACTTTTCCTTATTACATCCTGCAAGAAGTTGCCTTTGTTAATTCTTTAGACTATGTATTTATACAAAATTGTTCTCAACCCTAAATGGTTGGAATTCTAAAAAGAGTTTCATTTGCATCTTCTTTGTCCCTTCGCCTGCTCGCAAAGACGTTTCTTTTTCTTATCCTCCAGCTTAGAAACAATTGGCCTTTAATCATGACCTGTATACATGATATTCACATGTTGTCTCATTTGTTTCCATATGTGATGGATTTCCCTTTCTCGACACACTAAACACATATGCCTACGACTTGCACCACCAACTTGGAAGGATCTCTTGTGTCATTCACCTCAAAATTATATAATTTTTTTCTATGTGAGGAAACCTATCTTCCCTTCTCCTTAATTTTAACAATATAGATTGTAGCTACAAGATAGGATTGAATATCCACTCATTAATCTGGATAATGTCAATTTGTTTCAATTGCAAGATTGTGGCCCGAGCTTCTTCCATGCTCGTCTTGGAAGTAATTTGATTTTTTGCAATATCAATTTACCCCATGGCTTTAGAGATACTGTCTATTTCAATGTCCAGTGATTATTTGTCGAGTGAGGAACAAGCTTCTTCAAAATATTTCTTCACTTCCTTGGATAATCTCTTACTTTCAACTATATTACCCTCCCAGGTTTTAAGTATTAAATCACCTCGAGTTTGTTCTGAAAGGGACAATCTAGGGACATTGGCTACTTCCTCCTTTGCTGAAGATAAAACGACCTCTTGGAATTTCACTCTAGCTGTAGTGGTCTCTCTCTCTCCTTTATGAAAATATTATTTAAAGAATGGTCTGCCAACCGGTAATAATTTTGAATAGCTTCTAGTCTGATAAAAAGGTTTTGTTGGGCAGATTCCAACTTCTTTTTCACCTCCAAGGCCTAGGCTTGGAAAACCGCCACATTCATTGTTGTGTTCTCAAACAAGTTTATTTTAACTTGGATTTGTTTTACCAATTCTTCTCATTGAATGGCCAGTTCCCTATTTTCCCGTGAATGCTTATGCATTTCATCAAGATTGATTTTAATTTGTTGAATTTCATGCCTGTCGCAGGATCTAATCTACTCAAAACCTTTATTCATATCACTTTTGACACTATGTTCTACAATATTTACTTGGTTTTGCAACTGGCTCACTAGCAGATCCTTTTGCTTCAATTGTTCCTTTAGGTTCCCAACTGAGTACTGGTTTGTTGTGGAAAAATCTCCCAATGAGCCTGACACTTCCATAGAGAACTCTACTTCTTCTAAGGCCTGACCATCATATAACACTCTGTGTCTCTTGACAGTCGCACCATCCCTTTAGTGAGTTTCTTTGTTCACAACAACTCTCCTATTTTTGTTGAAGAATATGTCGGAAGGGGGTATCTCTTCCACCAAAATAGGCGTAAGATCTTCTATAAACACTACTTTGGCACTGGGGTTCCCTCTACTGTACTTTAAATGTGTGACAGATTGAATAGGGCTTCCTATCTCGGTGGATGGTTGATGACCGACTGTGTGAGTAGTTGATTTGTCCGATGTGGAGAGTGATTTTTCTTCCCCCTTTTTTATGAAGGCCTCAGACTAAACTTTAGTTCGATTATCTGGTGGATTTGTCAATGTAATTTCCCCCTTCTATGTCAAAACCTCAGTTTTTTCCAAATGTTCTTGAGCATCTTGTCCACCAAAGCTCCCTGATTCTAAACTCTGAGTCACAATTTCCTGTGGAGCTGGAGATGTCGTGGTTTCTCCTAGCAAGACTTTAGGAATGCTATTTCTTCGGTGCATTTTAAAGTTATAGAATTCAGCTAATTTATCTGGAGCTAGAGTTTGGAATCGGCTCAAAAATTCCTAATAAGATATCGCTCCTCGGAATATCTCATCCCGTGGGGAATATTTATGCTCGTATCTTTTTAAATTGGAAAGAACCATGTGATTTCTCACGATATCATGAGGATCATGTTTCTTGAATTCAATATTGACAATATTGATGTCTTCTAGGGCCGCGACCTCTACTTTTGAGTGACCGAAATCTAACAGTGTGAACATACCAATCTACAAAGGAAAGGTGGGCCATACCTTTTTTTGAAATCCCTTTATCTCTTTAGTGATTTCTCCGAGAACAGTTTGATGCACTACCTCTCTACAAACTAATTCATTTGGTAGAAAATTGTGTAAATCATGTGGAGGGACAGAACATCCAGAAACCCTAATATAAGAGAATTGGTCTTCAATGTACAAATCTATTATTTTTCCCACGTTGGTCACTATATTGTTGGAAATCTTGGGAGGTGGGGATCCATATATAGCAATATGAATTGGCACCACCACATAGTTACATATTTCATAGAAGAAATCTTTTGCTTTATCCTCCCACAACTTGGAGTGATAGAAGTGTATTGTTTCAGTGCTGGTCGGAGTCCAACTCCATCCCATAAAAGGAAATGGTGTCATGAAATAGACGACATCCATAATATAAGAATACATGTAAAATGGGGCAAGTTTCCCTTTGGATTTCAATGACCGATATTCTGTTATTTCCCTAACCAGTTTCTCTGATAATATTTTGGCCCAATCAAAGGAATACACCTTTGCTACCATGTGCATGATTGGCACCCATTGTAATAAGAAATGAGAACAATTTTCTTTCCCAAAAATTCAACATATCATCATGGCTAGCTACATCATGTGAGACTCTAATGAGGCAACAACATACATGCCATGGGTATCTTCTCTAAATTTATCAGTATGTGAATACCAATCCTTGACCAAGTCGGGTAGGTTCCTTCCATATTGTGCACATTATTTTTTGTTGAAGTCCATTAATAAAGTGGAATTATAAATTTAATTGGGAATTGGGGATAATTTGTACATCACCTAGAAATGTTCTGGTCAAAAATACCCAACAACAACCCTTTGTGAATTGCAGATACTTCTGGTCGAGAGGTCCACATTATCCAACACCCAACTAATCATATCATTATAAGGCTTGATCCTAGGCCGCGTTTCTATTTTATGCATCTCTGATTGAGAAACATATTTGTATCTTGCAGCCTGGGTTTCAGTCGGATTGTCTCCCAAATCATCTAGGCAGTTGATCAATTCGTATTGTAGAATATCGAATACCTGTGTCCAGGTTTTCACATAATTTATGGTTCTGGGTGACGTGTCTGAGAATACATATGTGTTTGGGTTTGAGCTTTCACCCAAAGCTTTAGTTTTTTTACGAGGAGCCATGGTATGAGAATCTCATATCTCTTTTACCTGTCACAAGAAATGCGCAAACTTCTTATCTTGAAAACTTGTTGTCTTGTGAAAATGCAAAATGAAAATCAAACTTCAATATATTTTTCCCCTTAATTGTATCGATTTTATAAATACCTTTACTGATGAATTATTCACTTTATTTAATGAAAAATATTTATGTGGTGGTCCACGATCTTATTTGAAATGATGGTCATAGATTTATTATTAATGTCATTAATTTCTGGTGGTTCACAATTAGAAGTTTTGACAAACAACATTTGAATTTACCCGAGTTATGATTCAGCAAAAAAATTATCACGAGATAATCCTCATTAATGCATTAGTTAATCACATTTATCGTTTAGTGTTTTTCGGGGTTTCAGACCTTGAGATATCCTATAATAGTTCAAGATAAGATTTCCAAAACGCGAAATCATGAAGTGATTGATTAATTTTAGTCATGTTTAACCCGTTAAATAATCATGTTTAACCTCAAGTATTTCGGGGTTTCGGACCTCTGGATATTGATAGTCGCTCGAGGAAAGATCCGCGAAATGCAAAATCATGCAGGGATTAACTATTTTCTAATCGTTAATTAATGATGCTTAATACTTAAGACATTTCGAGAGTTCAGGATTCGTGAATTAGGGACATGATATATGGTGAATGTGCGAGATCCGAAATCGCGAAAGTACTTTTTGATTTTTCTAATTGGGTTTTAGTTTCTTTCTAGGTATTTATCATTTCATGTATTTGGTTAATTAAATTAATTTAAAGATCCGACAGGTCACTTTCCGAAAAGATGCGTCAAAGATCAGGAGGTATGCGTGTGTGGTGACTAGGATATGTCGGACGTTTTTCATGTATCGGGTTTTGAAGGAGAGACATGTTAACACACTTGAAGCATGAAACTCTGAAATACAAAGCTTTGAATCTTCGAAGCCAGTCTCTAGAGGTTTTGACCTTTTTAACATTTAGGCAGCTCCAAACATTTGGGGAAAGGGGGAAACGCTCGATCGATGGGAGAAATCAATCGACCGTGGACCTTGTGTGTGCCTTAAGGTTTAAAAGCGGAAAGATTTATCTTTTGGAAATTGACTTCTAAGTTAAAGTGAAAGGATAGGAAAAATATTTAGGTTTATAATTTTAAAAGTGTTCGAACAGAAGCCATTGGGGAAAAGAGAAACCAGACTTAGGTTCAATTGCAGCAAGAAACAGAGATGTATGAAGCACTAGCACATGAAGTGAAAGATGAAGGAGTCATTGAGTGACTCAATATGAGTCGCGATGTCATTGTTGGGGGCCCGTTGGTGCAAGAGAATTTTGTGAGAATATCAAGGAAGTTTTGAATAAATCAAGGAAGAAATCAGAAAATATAAGGAAATTACATAAAAGGGGGAGCACGTCGGAAATAGAGGAAAGGAAGCGCCATAAAGAGAGGAAAAATAGGGCCAAGGAAAAGCAGTTACAAAGTCAACAAACTATTGCAAATAAATTGGAAAGTTGACAAGTGTCAACTTGGAGAACGGTTGGATCATGCACCAACCGAGATTGAGTATGTTGGAAAGTGGACAAACCTAATCCACTTAGGGTTAGGTTTTTTGGAATGGATTTATCCATTTTTTGGCATAATTAGAATGTATTATGACTTTGGAAGAAGTTGTGAGTTATCATTTTTGTTCTGAGTTCTATATTTTGTTATTTTATGCATGTTCGAAGATTTTTTCTAATTTTCTGGAGGACTATCGCGATCTGTGGAGATCGATTGTAATGGAGGAATATATGTACAGTGCACGAAACTGGATTTTGTAGGAATATTAATAAAGAGTTGAAGTGACTCATCTTTGTGGAGTAGCCCCAAGAGAGGGCGAACCACGATACATCTGGGTTATGTGTGAATGTTGGCAGTACTTGTGGTTATATTTTCTTTAATGAGTTTTAGGATGAACAGGTTAAGAAAATAATATTGCACACTAAGGATAAACTAATGAAATATGTAGATTAGCATTAAATGGATGAATGTCATAGTTAGTATTCATATCTGAATCTTCTATTGCAATAAATGAATATATGTCATTAGGTATATGTTGTTATAATGGTTAATGAAGTTTTGTTGGAATAGTTGTGTCTCTGGTCAGAACTAAAATCTAGCTAGGGTTATCAATGTTGCATGAAATTGCAAGTAGTCAGCACTCCCCAGTGTATCGTGACAAGGGATTAATCACCTCTTGTGGATCCTTGAAATATGGCGGTGGTGAGTTTACCAATCACCTGTGGGTTTCGGTGTAACGACAATCGTACTTCAAACAATTGGTATCATATCTAAAGGTCACGAGTTCGATACACACTTGGCTCATGTTGAGGGAGATATTGTTGCATGAAATTGAAAGTAGTCAGCACTCCCTGGTGTATCATGACAAGGGACTAATTGCCTCTCGTGGATCCTTGAAATCTGGCAGTGGTGAGTTTACTAATCATCTGCGGGTTTTGGTGTAACGACAATCGTACTTCCAACAAGCATAATAAATGGGTATTCAAGGGATAACGGTTGAGTAGATCTAATTCCCCTGATAGAGAAGCATATCCCATCCCATGGTTGTAGACACCTGATTCCTTTGGACACCCATTGAATCCATCTCGAGTGAGACTACACAATGCACTATGTGTGAAGTGTTTCCTTCTGGTATCCATAAGGGTCGATGGTCGAAGGGTTGTTGGAAATCCTGGAGTTACAACCTGGGTTAGCCTATAAAGCCAACAAAATGTAATGGGAATTAAATAAGAGACATTGTATCTGGCGTGTGTAGATCATTATAATGTTCCCCCTCGTAGGGGAAACTGAAGAAGATATTATCTCTTCTGAAATATGATATATTGTATGGCGTTTCCCTACCTCAAGGGTTTTCATAATAAAAAACTGCTAGTTTTTCTATAGTTTTCTCTAAATCTATTGTTTTGTTTCTATATTCAGGTCTTTGGTACTTAAAAATCTAGATACTTAGTTGAAATTATTTTAAGTAACAATGTATATTATAAAAAATAAGTATATAAAATGACCAAAATTCTTTTATGCATATGTTTAACTTAAAAAATATTCTTTAGTTGAATTTATTTTAAGTAACTATGTTTATTATAAAAAATAAGTGTATGAAGTGAAAAAAATGCTTTTATGCATATGCTTAACTTAAAAAATATTGTTGAATTGAATTTATTTTAAGTAACAATGTTTATTATAAAAAATAAGTATATCAAGTGAACAAAATGTTTTTATACATATGTTTAACTTAAAAAATATTGTTGAATAATGGTCATAATTTTAATTTTAATATTTTACTTAGCTATTTTTCAAGTTGTGCAAAGCCTTTTTCTATGACCATATTCTACCCAGTGTGCACTTTGCATAGATATATCTTCTACACCTCTACACTCTACATTAGTAAATAATTGAATTGTTCAATGAGGAGGTTAACATATGTGGGAAGCAATATCATGTGTTTGCAGTAAAAACATGTAGGATAAAACTTTGTAAATGTAAACAATAAAGTAAAGTGTTCAATGTGAAGTAAAACTTAGTAAATAAGTGAAGTGTTTAATGGGGAGCTTAGCATATGAGGGAGGAAATCTAAACAAGTGAAGTGTTCAGTGTGGATGATAGCATATTCCAAAATCAATGTAAAGTATTTGGAGGTTCGTGTGGCAAAGAACCAATGCAAAGTATCCACATGTTAGAATTGAGTGAAGCAAAGAGGGTAAATTTCTCGGCACAAGAGATGAATTGTGAAGATTAATATAACTAAATGAAAAGATAATACATAATTGATGTTGACATTTAATGTTTCCCCAACAACTTATAAAAGTTAATAATGACGAAACATTAACACCAAAGTATGTTAATCTTTTAGATATCTCAATGCTTTTATGTATATATACATATATTAAAAACTAAGTATACAAAGTGTTCAAACAATTTATTTTTTTATGCATATGATTAACTTTTTTTTTTTCCAATAGAAAATTTGCACAATATTATATTAGTATAATTGTTTTTACTTCATCGGTGATCCTTGATCAGTAAAGACTAATCCTTTATGATCCACTTGTCCCCACAATACTATCATAATAAGTCCACAAATATCTTTCCAAAATGAAAATTATGATCAGTAGTACCAAAAACATGGTACCCATACACACATAACTGTTAATATAAAGGATATTAACATCACATATTCATAAAAACATTCAATTACCAAACCCTTACATATTGCTCAACACTACAAAAAAGAGACTAAGCTTGCTATTAAAAAATATCAATATGGAGAGTTGGCCCCGTTGTCTCTTCGTCCCAAGTGAAATATGATAATATTCCTTTTTTCCCTGAGAGAAATTGCTTTGATAATTGATCTACCTCCTCATTTGATTCTCTGAAGATGTGTTGGAAGCATATACCTTGTAAATAAGAAACTAGGTCCAAAATTCTATGTTTCCATCCTTCAATATTAATGGCTTGTAGGTTTCCCTTATGATTTAGCTAATCAATAATCAACTTGGAGTCCCCCAAAATATGAATATATTTAATGTCCAAGTGTTTATCCATGATAATCATGGCCCATGCTCCCAATAACTCCACTTTTGTATATGTTCCATCTCCACAATTGAAGTACCATTTATAAGCCAGAGTATCTAAGCATTTTATGGTACCCCCTGCACCACAATTCGATCCACCTGCTATAAAGGATCCATCAAAAAAGGGCAAATTATATCCATTAATCCGAAAGATCAGACTCTATCTTAACCTCTATAATTTATGTGTTGGTGAAATTTTTTTAGTGCTCCTAAAATCTTGTATACAACTGCCTAGGCCGACGAATATTTCTCATCAAAGAGTACTCTGTTACATACATTCCATATGAACCAACATGTTAGGGATGACAACCTTTTTGATATTGACTTGTTCTTTGACCAATAATCCATACAATCAGTAAGAGTTGGGTTGTCCCATGATACATTATAATTTATAAGGTGTGAACATTTAGCCCAGACTAATTTTGCAAAGGTACACTATATGAATCAGTGAGAATTTTCTTATAAAATTTGTTTACACAGATAAAAAATACTTGGGCCCACCCAACCTTTCTTTTGTAATATATACCAGGTCAAGATCTTTTTGTGTGTAGCCAACCAAAAAAATAAAATTATCTTCAGTTGTAAATTCCATTTCAGAATGTTTACCTTCCAACCGTGCCACGTCGGGAGATATTATGTAGATATAATGTCATCATAACAGTTTATGACAATTAAGTTTCCAGAAGAGTCACCACTAGTCCAAAGAAGCGTATCTTCGACATCCTCATGGAGAGTGACCCCAACTCTATTTTACTCCGCAGTATAACTATCCCAATATGAAGTATGATTCCATGTCATATCTAAATCCTCGCTGCTCTTCCACACCTTAACAGATGTAACATGATCTTGTGCCACCACTGCTTGTGCTAGGACAATTATCTATTTTTTATTTAAGAGAGATATGATCTATTCATGGAGAAAAGAATTGTCACCAATGTTGAGTATCTGGTATCTCACAATAGTAATAATATGACATGATCCTAGGCACCAGCTGAGTGAATGAGTGATAAAGGGGATAGTGTGGGTAATACTAGACCAAATCCTAGATGCATAGTTGTAAATGTGAGAAGGAAATCTAAGCCAATTGATTAGTGTTGAATTTTGTAGATATTTGTCCATTATAGCTTGATGCCCAATAATTTCCTTCGTTAATAATCACCAAAGGGTATTATCATTCAAGATATTGAAGTGGACAAGATTTCAGAATCCCCAACCCCCATTATTTTTTGGTATAGATAAGACCTCCCATACACATAAATGGTACTGTTGAGTCATAGAATGACTATTCCATAGAAACTGGAACATCAATTTTCTAATCTTGATTATAACTGAGCAGTGTGAATCTTCCATAGACATCCAATAGACAAGTTGGCCTTCCAACACTGTTTTGACTAAAATGTATCTACCTCCTAGAGACAGGCACCGATTGCACCATAAGTCGACTTTCTTTGTTAGTTTGGACACTAGCCATCCCCGATCATCTGTGCGTTGAGAACCAGTCTTTAGGAAGTATCATAGTTATTTGAATCCGAGAGATAGATCACTAAAGGCATGTGGAAGGATTGATTTGTAAGGAGCCATTTCTAACTCCATGAGGCCTTCATAATGGACAGTGGTCTTTGTATGATTAACTGATAAACCTGAATATTTACAGAATAGAAAAGTACGTTCATTGATATCCTTCCATTCTAATAAAATTTCCCTTGACATAATGATAACATCGTCCACAAACAAAAGATGTAAATTTTTATCATTCTCGAAACTTTTATACCTGTTATAGTTACTTCCTCAAAGCTATTTTTCAGTAATAAATTGAGACCTTCCATCACTAATATGAAAAGTAGGGGTGATAATGGACATCCTTATCGAACTCCCCTGCCACTTCTCAAGAATTTTGAAGCTTCCCCATTAATTGAAACTTCATATGATGAAGATGTGACACATGACATGATTCAATTTTCCATCTGGATCCCCATTTCAATTTTTAGAAGTATCAATCTTAAATGATCCTAGTCAATACAGTCGTATGCTTTCCTTAAATCCAACTTTAATACAAGGGCTTTCATTCTTTTCTTTTTTATGCTATGTAGAGTCTCATGAGATGTGCCTATGGCATCTTGAATACACCTGCTTTTTAATAAACCCATCTTTTCATTTGAGATTGACCTAGAGAGAAAAGGTTTTATCCAATTGGCAATAATTTTTTATATCACCTTGTAACAAATATTACACAATGATATTGGTCAAAAATCATCAAAGGTTGTTGTATTATTTGCCTTTGGTATCAAGGTCAGCAAAGTAGAATTTAGGCCTCCCACAATAGCACCTAATCTTCTTGATTCCTCCACCATAGCGAGGATATCTTCCCGACTAGATCAAAGAAGAAAATAAAAAACTCAGTTATCCATCCGTTCAGACTCGGGCTATTTTCCTTCTTAAAATGAAACAAAACAACTTTTAACTCCTCCAAAGTAACATGATTAAACAAAGATATCGACTCCTCATCATTTAACATCTGAGGAAAAAATTCAATTAAATTACATTGTTCAGTTGTATTCATAATGGGAAGAGCCTTGAATAATCTCTTTAAATAATGGATGGTTGCTTCCTTTATGGAATCTTGTTTTGTTACAATGTCACCGTTCCCTCCTTTGATTTCCCAAATATGTTTCATTACTCTATTGTGGCTAGCAAAATTGTGAAAGTACTTTGTATTATTATCCCCGTTGGTCATCCATAGAGCCCTTCTACATATATGAACAATGTTGCATATTTATACCTATACTGAGAGCCTGAAGTAGAGAATGAATATGAACAAGGGAATGTAGAACAAATTCATTGGATGAAGCAGTTACCTACAACAAAACAATTGCAAATCTAGAAGATCCTTGACAAGAAGATTGCCAAGACAACCAGAAAGAAAGATTAATATGAGTATTTGGTCAAGTGGAAGGATATTCCAACATAATATGAAACTGGGATGACTGCTATAGAGATCCAAAATCAAGTAAAACAAGTTGAATACCTCATGGTCATGAGTCCATCAATAATTTATTCTTTGGGAATAATATCTAGGAACATCAACAAGTTTATTTTGAGATTGACCCAGAAAGTCAAAAACATTTACAACGGAAGTTAGTTTCCTAATTTTCATTTTGTTTGTAATATTGAACGAGATATATCTAGAAGATATTCTATATTTACTTGTTTTATTAGGCATTAATTTGTTGCTAAGTTATAGGAACAAATTTCTAGATTTGGGATGAGGTGCTTAGGGAACTACCCAAGAGCTCAAAGACATAATCTATATTCTGAAATACAAGAGAGAGAGAGAGAGAGAGAGAGAGAGATTTATTTTTTGGAGTAACATGCCACCAATAAAATCAAGTAAAATTGTTCCAATTCTTCCTGAAACATTCAAATTTGGTTACAAAACTTTGAAATACCTAATTCAACCAATATTTT
>JZKD02S1722139.1:196646-218028 GCA_000966675.3 Picea glauca
TATATATATATATATAGATAGATATAGATATAGATATATATCCCTTTTAATAATGATTTTGAAATTTTCATTAATAAAGAAAAATAATAATTATAGCAAATTGACAATTGTTGGAACATTCTAACTAGTTCAATGATCTCATCTAGGTACACTATATTTCCAAATTTTCTTGGCAGGGACTAAGCTTCCATGCAACCTTTGTTATATTTAAAAATATCTTTGATTTAAGTACATTGCTTATATTAATGATTGCCCATTTTATCAAAGTTAACAATTTGATCATAGAATTATCGTCATAAGCCATGATTTAATGAAAATTAAGTGTCCTAGTAATGTAAATTAATTATAATTTATTATTTATAAATTGAATTGTTTTTTGGTAGATTAATTTTTTCTTTAAAGTCATTTTATGCAGTTCAAGATAGAAAATTATATGTAAATCAATTATAATTTATTATTTATAAATTGAGTTGTTTTTTGGTAGATTAATTTTTTCTTTAAAGTCATTTTATGCAGTTCAAGATAGAAAATTATGATTTTAAAAGCACTCCGATGCATTTAGTCTTCCTCGATTTCATTGAATATCCTTTCTTGCATTATTTGAAAAGTCATACATTCTCATCAAATAAAAAGATGTAAACCAGACATCGATGATGCACTGACAGATGGATAAGAAAGCAGTTCCATTTGTGTACACCATGGAACATCGAGTAACTAAAAGCCGGGAGGCTTCCGTGAAACATTACGGATTGCCAGAGATGTGCAACGGAGTCTGTGTCCCCGGCGGTTCATCCTCTAACACTCCATAATTCATACTCTAAAAGTGGTATTAAGCCGTTCACACTCCAATCCACTCTAAACTTGGAATTGTGTAAGAATAAGTATACGCCTTTCTGCGTAATAAACAAACAACACAATACACAGTAGTCCAGAGAAGACACATGAGACAATTGTGTAAGAATGTTTGGAACAAACTAAAGAGATTACCATTAATTATGAAATAATTTGAAAATGGTTCATCATTTGCTTGTGGTGATCCAGTATGGTGGACCCATATGTTAGACGAGACAGAGACGGAAGACAAACACTTGTAAGAATGCGAGTAGTGAGCGTTTTCTCTTGGTGATCTAATATGGTTGGCCTATATCTATACGAAATGGTGCATGACGTTGATTATTGGTTTAGAATTGTCTCTAGCGCACGTTATTGGTATTCAACACTATGTAATTATTCATTGTTGCTCAAATTAGATGTGATTTAATTCTTAATGTGAGCAAAGGAAAACATGGGAATTTTTAGTGGTTGTAAGTTATATGAAAGAATAAATATTGAGGATTTTAAAGAATTTAACAAAATTTATTGTTTTTTATGTAGGAGGTTTGACTACTAATTAGAGTATTGTGAGAACGGTATAGTGAGCAAAGGATCAAATAGAGAAAGAACCAGAAAAATTCTAAAGGTTTGATTTCAACCTAAAGTTAATAATGAATTACAAATTTTTAGGACTACAATTTAACATTTACTTTTAAACTTGCAGTAGTATTAATGGCACTTGAACTCTATAGTGTTTTAAACAAGATGGTACCTTTTTGCAATATCTACAAGACATTGTGAAGTCAATCAAAAATATAATATTAAATCCAGAGGGAAGTAGAAGTTGCTCAAATTTGTTCATTCTATCGGTCATGTAGATGTATAGATCCTAAAATTATTCCATGCAATTTGAGAAGCAAGTGTACAATTATATTTAAATTGATAAGATTCACAAGACATGGTATCCAGAATTAGCTTCAATTTGTTCATTGCAATCGCAAGAATATGGCAACTTCAATTAATTGAGCTAAACGACATAAATAATCTCTCATTCAATAATGTTGGTAGTTAGGCAAATCAAGTAGTAAACATTTCTCTCACAAGAGATTTACATTTTATTTCATGAAACACACTCATCTAATGAAGGGGTAGATGTTCAGGCATCGTTCACTAGGAATCCTACAATAGCCTTAGAGTGCATTGTATTCAATGAGATGGTGTTGGTTGGCCAGTTCTCTAGGGTGGTTCTTATTAAGGATTTGATGGAAAATCCATTGCATGAAATGGAATTGAGTGCGGGAATAATTGTTTGATCTATAAGAAGAGAAAAGGAACCCTATGGGAAGGCATTATCTGTGATGTAGGAGCATCGTCAGCAGCAGGCAAGCGTGAAAGCAGAAGCCAGCTGGGAAAGACGCCATCACATTTTTGCACATGTTTAAAAATATTTTGAAATGTTTTGAAAGTGAATGCGCAGACATAAATGTAATGAGCAAGAGGCATACTTGCATTTATGTTTAAACGATGCAAATGGATCTTGAGCAATCTTCTCACGTCCACCATTGTAAAGGCATTTAAGCCCAGTTAATGAAAGTAGGTAGATTTGAAATGCAGATTAGACAGTTTTAGGAGGAGGAGGGAAAATGAATATAAACACCCTCATCTTTTGTATCATTGAATCAAAATTAGATCATTAAGCACATTAGCATAGAGAAGGAGAGAGTTGTAGCAAAAGAGTGGTAGAAGAGCACTCATGTACAGAAGCCTTTGAATTAATATATGGAGCTTTGAATCAGACTCATGGTTTTATGATGTTTTCTGAGTATACATGTTGAATGGTCTGCTTAAAGTTTCTTTCTCTTTCTGTTATGCATCTGTTGTCATGTTGTGTGTGAATGGATGATTTCATGTTGAATGTTTGAAATCAAAGAGAGAGAGAGAGAGAGAGTTTCAATTGTTTATCTTCTTGAGAGAAGGTTCCTGCAAGGAGTGCAGTGAAACGTCTGCAAGGAGTGCATTGAAAAAGGTTGAGAGTTTATCTCTGAAAGCTCAGGAGGGATACCATTGTTCTCATTTCAGCAGAAGTGCAAGTTAGCACATAAGTCGTGAAGGCGTGTGCAGGCTGGTCAAGACCTTAGAACTTATCGACTAAGGTTGAGAGATTGAAGGAATGATGTTGCAGAGAAAGTGCACAGAGTCGAGAGTTCAAACACGCTAAATTATTTGAAGGATTGCCGCAAGGAGTGTGTGCAGGAGTTTTCTTGAAGACCCCAGATTGCGAAGAAAGATCAGGAGGGTTAGCATCTTTGAAGCATTCAAGATAAGGCAGAAAGATCAAGTCGTGTTGCAGAGGTTAAGTCCCAAAGGAGGATCACAGATTTGATTGAGCCAGAAGTTCTAGAGGAGGAATTTGAACAGTCGAAATTCCCCCAGGAGAACTCCCGAAATAACAAGGACCGTAGGATCCAGGAAAGTTATGTGGGAGTTAAGCGTTGGATAGATCCATCCTTCGAAAGGCAGGATCTAACGTGTTCTGTTGATTTCGATCATTGGACCGTCGAGATCATTTCGGCATTTCGGGGTTCATAAATCCGAAGTGTATCCCAAAACCTCGGTTGATCAAATCCCCGAAGCACGAAAGGAGTTTTCGTGTATGATGGTGAAGAGTAAGGATTTCAAAATTTTGAAACTTCAGAATTCAGGGTTTCAGAGGTCCTGAGGACGAGTGATCGGGATACAGTGGGGAGGAAAGCCCAGAATCACAAGTTGTAGTAGGATATTTGTAAGAATTTTGGGAATCAACATTTCGGCATTCCTGTTGACAAGGAGTAGAGTGCTCCACATAAGAAGCTCTGAAATCACGAAATGCAGAATACCTTTGGAGGAGTGTTTTGGCATTTCGGCATTTCAGGATCTGGGATATCAAGGAGACAGTGATTTTGAATCGAGAGTTTCGAAATCCCAGTTTGCGAAATCCCAGGGGAAAGGAAACCATTTCGGCATTTCGACAATTTGGCGTCCGGAAGGTAGAGGAGGTAGAGAGTTCAAGATCAAGCATCACAAACTCCCGATACGCGAAATCGCGCCATCCGTCGAATCAGGGAGAGATCCACAACCGTTGATCTCCTTGGAAGTGGGATATCAACATTTCGGTATTTCGGGGTTCGGCATACCGGGAGTACTGATGAGAAGGGATGAAAAACAGTGAAGTGGAAACCCCGAAGTCACGAAGCATGACATGACTTAGGGTGGACTTTTCAGGATTTCAACAATTCAAATTTCGGGACTCTGGGAATCAAGAGACAGAGTTGCACATCATCGCAACTCCTGAAATTGTGAAGAGGGGAAAGTCGAGGTCAGTGGCGAGAAGGGTCTAGTGTTTGGTGTTTCGGTTTTTCATAGGTCGAAGAGGTAAGGCGCTCGACAACAGGATTCGTGAACTTGGGAAATCTGGTACCCCGAAAGGAAAAGGGGAAAGTCCCAATGTCAGTTGGTTGTTGATCGTGGAGTTCATGCTCGTGCGAAGATCACATAAGCATAACTCAGAAGGACCTGTGACATACACTCAGTTGGGTGTATGAATAATTTCCCTAAGAGGAAATAGAAGAGTCAGTCAAACTCTAAGGGGCCAAAATAGAAAGATCCTATGTGGACCTTGACCTGCGGGTTGGGTGTCTACGTTAGTGTGTTATCATAGCTTAGAAAGAGTTCTTTGCTTTCTATAGCAGAGAAAAGAGAAAAGATTTGCATCCATGCCACCGATAAGGAGGAAGAGGCTAATCCCTGATCCAACAGTGGAAAGATAAATGCGTGACCTATGTGCTAGGCTCGATGCCATCGAGACAGCACAGAGGCGCACAGTCGACGCTAGAGATATCAACGAGAATGAAAGTGAAAATTAAGCTGGAGACGAAGGAAAAGAAGTTGCAGTTGATGATGCATCATATGAATGCCTATTCAGGGTTGTTGCAAGGATAGGTGCCATAGAAAAAATGGACATTCCAGTATATGAAGGAAACCTGGATGTTGAAGAGATTCTAGACTAGATTAGGGCTCTGGATAAATATTTTGACTATGAGGATGTTGAGGAAGACAAGAAGGTCAAACATGTTTTCACTAGACTAAAAGGACATGCAACATTATGGTGGGATGAACTGCAGGATGACAAACGCTGTAAGGGCAAACAAAAAATCAAAAGCTGGGATAAAATGGTTGCAAAGATGAAGGAAAAATTCATACCCAAGGATTATAAAGTTACCCAGTTTCGGAGAATGAAGAATTTGAGATAGAAGATGAGTTCAGTAAAAGAATACACTGAGGAATTCTACAAGATAAACATCAGAGAAGGTCATCAGGAAAGCGATGATGAAAAGGTTTCCAAGTACATGAATGGTTTGCGATATGACATTTAGGATGATATGAGCATGATGAGCCTTCAAAATGTGGAGGATGCTTATCAGATGGCTCTGAAAGCTGATGAGAAGTTGAGCCGAAAGAAAGGTCAAAAAGGCCGAGACAGAATTCAAGCCAGAGGCAAAACAATTGCCCAAGACAGGAATCAGAAACCTAAAGAAGAGTGGAAGAAACCTCAAACTCAAACTGAGAGAGGTGGAAGCTCACAGAGAGGATGGTATGCTGATAGAAATACTTTTTGTCGAACCTGAGGAAGAGAAAGAGGAAGAGGTGGAGAAATAAAATGATTTACCTGTGGAAAAAATGGACACAAATCCTATCAATATCCAGATAGAAAGAAGGAAGGAGGTGAAACTCACATTGCTGAAGCACAAGGGTGGAATGTTGAGGTAGAATATGCTAAGGGTGGAAGATCACTGATGATGAGGAAAGTTCTCTTAACGCCAGAGAAGGAGGCGGAGAACCCATCCCAAAGGAACAGACTTTTTCCGACTTCTTGCAAGACCAAAGTCAGGGTATGTAAGGTCATCGTGGATAGTGGTAGCACATATAATCTTGTTTCTATAGAGATGTTAGAAAAAATGGAGATGGAGACTATTGAACATCCAAGCCCATGAAGAGTTTCATGGCTACAAAAAGGACATCAGGTAAATGTCGCTAAACAATGTTTAGTTGAATTTAAGATAGGAGGATATAAGGATGAAATACTATGTGATGTCATTCCCATGGATGTTTGTCATATATTGTTGGGTAGACCATGGCAATATGACAGGAATGTGATTCATGACGAGAGAAAGAACACATACACCCTGGAGAAGAATGGGAGAACTCACATGTTGTTGCCGATTAAGGATAAAAAAATGAAACAAGAAGTGAGCAACACTTTAATTCTCATGAGTGGGAAGGAACTTCTTAAGGAGGTTAAGAAGAAGGAAGATACACAATTCATTGTGGTCAGGAAGCCTAGAATTTTTTTGACCAGTACAAGAGTGGATGATTTACCAAAGGAAATCCATAAGTTGTTGGAGCAATTTGCTGATATAGTAGTGGAAGAACTGCCTTGTTCGTTGCCACCGATCAAAAGTATAACTCATCACATCGATCTTATACCTGGATCTAGTTTACCAAACAAAGAAGTGTATATATTGACACTGCATGAGAATGAAGAGGTCAAGAGACAAGTCTACGACTTAATGTGCAAAGGGTTGATTCGAGAAAGTTTGAGTCCATGCACTGTTCAAGCAGTGCTCAACCCAAAGAAAGATGGAGGCTGGAGGATGTGTACAGACTCGAGGGTGATCAAAAAGATTACCATCAGATATAGATTTCCATTTCCAAGGATGGACGATTTCATGGATTGCTTAAGTGGAGCAAAATGTTTTTCAAAGATTGATTTGAAAAGTTGATATCATCAAATTCGTATGAGAGAAGGTGACGAATGGAAAACAACCTTCAAGACGAATGAGGGGTTGTATGAATGGCTTGTTATGCCATTTGTATTAACAAACGTGCCCAGTACTTTCATGATATTGATGAATGAAGTCCTGGAAGAGTTTATCGGGAAGTTCATCATTGTATATCTTGACGATATACTAATTTTCAGCAAGACAGAAACATAACACTTGAAGCATTTAGCTATAGTGATGAAGATATTACAACAAGAGAAGTTGCTGATAAATATGAAGAAATCAACATTTATGAGGACATAACTCATTTATTTGGGTTTTGTTATCTCTGCAGATAAGCTGAAAATGGATCCGGATAAGGTAGAGGCGATTAAGAATTGGCCATCACCGAAAAGTGTATTTGAAGTTCGAAGCTTCCATGGTTTAGCTAGTTTCTATAGGAAATTCATTTGAATTTTAGTGCGATTAGGGCACCGATGATGGACACAGTGAAGAAAAGACAAAAATATTTTCATTGGAAAGAGGAAGCAGAAAAAAGTTTCAACGTGCTGAAGAGGAGAATTATTGAACAACCAATTTTGGTGTTGCCAGATTTCAACAAGACATTCCAGGTCAAGTGTGACGCTAGTGGATTTGCAATTGGAGCGGTTTTGAGCCAAGATGACAGACCGATCACATACTTCAGTGAGAAACTGAATGGAGTGAAGGTTAAGTACTCCACATATGACAAGGAATTCTATGCAGTCATACAAGCGCTGAAGAAATGGAGACATTATTTGGTTCCTAAAGAGTTTGTTTTGTACAGTGATAATCATGCCTTACAATACTTGACTCAACAAGAGAAGTTAAACCAAAGACATCTTAAATGGGTTGAATATATGAAGAATTTTACTTTTGTAATTAAACATATTTTTGGAACTACTAACAAAGTTGTTGATGCTTTGAGCAGGAAATGTTTGCTTATGCAAGAATTTACAGTCAAAACTTTGGGGTTTGATAATCTCAAAGAAATGTACAGAGAAGATCCAGATTTTAAAGAGGCGTATGAGGCATCTGAGAATCCAATTCTCAGGGACAGAAGCCAGTGGACCAAATATATGATCTAGGATGGATTATTATTCAGGGGTAATCAATTATGTATTCCAAAATGCTCCATGAGGGAGAATCTATTGAAAGAAAAACATAGTGGAGGATTGGTCGGACACTTCGGTCATGACAAAACGTTCTCAAGTTTGAATGGCTCATATTTTTGGCCAGGAATGAGGACAAATTTCAAGATATTTGTGGATAGATGTAGACTTTGTCAGCACACAAAGTGAAAAAGGAAGTACACATGGTTATACCAGCCATTACCCATACCTGAGAGGCCGTGGGATGCAGTGAGCATGGATTTTATCTTGGGGCTGCCAAGAACGCAAAAAGGATTTGATTCAATCTTTGTGGTGGTAGATAGATTTTCAAGGATGGAACATTTTATACCATGTCAAAAAACCAGTGACACAACTCATATTGCGAACCTGTTTTTCAAATAAGTCGCCAAGCTTCACGGCTTACCAAGAAGTATAGTTTCAGATCGAGACACCAAGTTCGTGGGACATTTCCTGAGGACTTTATGGAAGAAGCTGGGGACAAATTTTTCATTTAGCTCAGCGTATCATCCTCAGACAGATGGGAAGACAGAAATTGTGAACAAGAGCTTGGGAGATTTGCTAAGGAGCCTAGTGACTGAACACCACAGTCAGTGGGATCACATTCTGCCACATGAAGAATTTTCTTACAATGATTCACTCAATAGAAGCACAGGGTGAAGTCCATTCCAAATTGTGTATGGAATGCAGCCAAGGAGAGTTTATGAGTTGAAATATTCAGAACAAAATGAAACTAGAAGTGCTAGTGCAGAGGATTTTGCAGAAGCAATGAAGGAACTTCACAACCAAGTTAAGGAACATTTGCAAAATTCAATCCAAGAGTATAAACGCAGGGCAGATCAACACAGGCGAAAAATTCAATTTGAAGTTGGTGATATGATTCTTGGATACCTGAGGAAAGAAAGGTTCCCAAGGGGAACATATAACAAACTGAAAATGAAGAATATTAGACAATGCAAGGTCATAAAGAAATTTGGGGCAAATGCATATGAGATTGAATTACCCGATGGGATCGAAATTTCACTGATATTCAACATCTCATATTTGTACCATTACAGAGCTGAAGAAACAAGAGCAGACAGTGAAAAAACAGAGGTTCAATGGACTAAACAAATGCCTGTAGCTGAACAGCCACAGATGGAAAGTATACATGACAAGAGAATCAACAAGAGGACTAGGAGAAAAGAGTATTTTGAATACCTAGTCAAGTGGAAGGGACATCCAGTTGAAGATGTCAGTTGGGAGAATGAAGAAGAAATTCAGAAGCATGGATAGACCATGAAAGAACTCATGAACATGAGTCCATGAATATTTTCAAGCGAGGGAGTATGATGCAGGAACATTGTCAGCAACAAGCGAGCATGAAAGCAGAAGCCCGCTGGGAAAGACGCCAACACATTTTTGCACATGTTTAAAAATATTTGGAAATGTTTTGAAAGTGAATGCGCAAACATAAATGTAATGAGAAAGAGGCATACTCGCATTTATGTTTAAACGTTGTAAATGGATCTTGAGCAATATGCTCACATCCACCAATGAAAAGGCATTTAAGCCGAGTTAATGAAAGTAGGTAGATTGGAAATGCAGATTAGACATTTTTAGGAGCAGGAGGGAAAATGAATATAGACACCCTCATATTTTGTATCATTGAATCAGAATTATATCATTAAGCACATTAGCATAGAGAAGGAGAGAGATGTAGAAAAATAGTGGCAGAATAGAACCCATGTACATAAGCCTTTGAATTAATAAATGGAGCTTTGAATCAGACTCATGATGTTATGATGTTTTCTGAGTATACATGCTGAATGGTCTACTTACAATTTATTTCTCTTTATGTTATGCATTTGATGTCATGTTGTGTGTGAATGGACGATTTTATGTTGAATGTTTGAAATCAGAGAGAGAGAGAGAATGAGTTTCAATTGTTTCTCTTCCTGAGAGAAGGTTCCTACAAGGAGTGCGTTGACAAAGGTTCAGATTTTATCTCTGAAATCTTAGGAGGGATATCGTTGTTCTCATTTCAGTAGAAGTGCAAGGTAGCATAGAAGCTATGCAAGGCGTGCGTAGGCTAGTCAAGACCATAGAACTTATCTACTAAGGTTGAAAGATTGAAGGACTGTTGTTGCATAGAAAGTGCACAGAGTCGAGAGTTCAAACACACTGAAGTATTTGAAGGATTGTCGCAAGGACTGCGTGAAGGAGTCTTCTTGAAGCCCGAGATTGTGAAGAAACCTCAGGAGGGTCAGCATCTTTGAAGCGTTCAATAGAAGGCAAGAAGCTCAAGTCAGGTTGCAGAGGTTAAGTCCCAAAGGAGGATTGTAGAGTTGATTGAGCTAGAAGTTCTAGAGGAGGAATTTGAACGGTCGAAATTCTCCGAAGAGAACTCCAAAAATAACAAGGACCGTAGGATCTAGGAAAGTTGCAGGGGAGTGAAGCGTTGGACAGATCCATCCTTCGAGAGGTAGGATCTAACATGGACCATTGATTTCAATCATTGGACCGTCGAGATCATTTCTGAATTTTGGGGTTCATAAATCCGAAGTGTAAGCCAAAAGCTTGGTGGATCAAATCCCCGAAGCGAGAAAGGAGTTATCATGTATGAAGGCGAAGAGTAAGGATTTTAGAATTTTGGAAATTCGGAATTCAAGGTTTCAGAGGTCCCGAGGACGAGTGATTGGAACACAGTGGGGAGGAAATCCCGAAATCACAAGTCGCAGTAGGATATTTGTAAGAATTTTGGGAATCGACATTTCAACATTCCTGTTGACAAGGAGTAGAGTGCTCCACATAAGAAGCTATGAAATCGTGAAACGCGAAATACCTTTGGAGGAGCATTTGGGCATTTCAGCATTTCGGGATCCGGGATCTCGAGGAGACAGTGATTTGGAATCAAGATTTTCGAACTCCCAGTTCATGAAATCCCAGGGGGAAGGAAACCATTTCAAAATTTCAACAATTCAGGGTCCAAAAGGTAGAGGATATAGAGAGTTCGAGATCAAGCATCATGAACTACCAGTACGCGAAATCACGCCAGCAGTCGGATCAGAGAGAGATCCACAACCATTGACCTCCTTGGAAGTGGGATATCAACATTTTGGTATTTTGGGGTTCGGCATACCGGGAGTACTAATGACAAGGGACGAAAAATAGTGAAGTGGAAACCACAAAGTCATGAAGCGCGACAAGACCTAGGGTGGACTTTTCGGGATTTCGGCAATTCGGATTTCGGGACTCCAGGAGTCAACAGACAGAGTTGCACATCATCGCAACTACCGAAATCGCGAAGAGAGGAAAGCCAAAGTCAGTGGAGAGAAGGGTCTAGTGTTTGGTATTTCGGGTTTTCGGAGGTTGAAGAGGTAAGGTGCTCGACAATAGGATTCATGAACTCGCGAAATTCGGTGCCCCGAAAGGAAAAGGGGAAAGTCCCAATGTCAATTGGGTGTTGATCGTTGAGTTCATGCTAGTGAAAAGATCATGTGAGAATAACTCAGAAGGAATTGTGACATACACTCAGTTGGGTGTGTGAATAATTTCCCAAAGAGGAAATAGAAGAGCGAGTCAGATTCTAACGGGCCGAAATAGAAAGGTCCTGTGTGGATTTTAGAATTTTAGAATTTTGGATTTTAGAATTTTGGAAATTCGGAATTCAAGGTTTCAGAGGTCCCGAGGACGAGTGATTGGAACACAGTGGGGAGGAAATCCCGAAATCACAAGTCGCAGTAGGATATTTGTAAGAATTTTGGGAATTGACATTTCAACATTCCTGTTGACAAGGAGTAGAGTGTTCCACATAAGAAGCTATGAAATCGTGAAATGCGAAATACCTTTGGAGGAGCATTTTGGAATTTCATCATTTCGGGATTCGGGATCTCGAGGAGACACTGATTTGGAATCGAGATTTTCGAACTCCCAGTTCATGAAATCCGGAAGGAAACCATTTCAAAATTTCAACAATTCAGGGTCCAAAAGGTAGAGGAGGTAGAGAGTTCGAGATCAAGCATCATGAACTACCAGTACGTGAAATCGCGCCAGCAGTCGGATCAGGGAGAGATCCACAACCATTGACCTCCTTGGAAGTGGGATATCAGCATTTCGGTATTTTGGGGTTCGGCATACCGGGAGTACTAATGACAAGGGACGAAAAATAGTGAAGTGGAAACCAAAAAGTCACGAAGTGCGACAAGACTTAGGGTGGACTTTTCGGGATTTCGGCAATTCGGATTTCGGGACTCCAAGAGTCAAGAGACAGATTTGCACATCATCGCAACTATCGAAATCATGAAGAGAGGAAAGCCAAAGTTAGTGGCGAGAAGGGTCTAGTGTTTGGTATTTTGGGTTTTCGGAGGTCGAAGAGGTAAGGCGCTCGACAACAGGATTCATGAACTCGCGAAATTTGGTGCCCCGAAAGGAAAAGGGGAAAGTCCCAATGTCAATTGGGTGTTGATCGTGGAGTTCATGCTAGTGAAAAGATCATGTGAGAATAACTCAGAAGGAATTGTGACATACACTCAGTTGGGTGTGTGAATAATTTCCCAAAGAGGAAATAGAAGAGCGAGTCAGACTCTAACGGGCCGAAATAGAAAGGTCCTGTGTGGACCTTGACCTGAGGGTTGGGGGTCTACGTCAATCTGCCATGTTTTAGAAAAGGTACCTTGGTTGAAAGTGTTTGTATGTGGGAAAAAATGGTACCTCGGTTGAAAGAATGGGAAAGAAAGAAAATTGTTAATGTCAACAGGTTCATCATCTAACTCCTAAAATGTGGTTGGACATTATATTGTATTTGAGGGAATCAGACGACTGATAATAGTTTTTTTCAAAATATATTTCATATAATAAAGAAAAAGAGAGTCATTTGTTATGCATAGAGGACAATGATAAGAATAGTGTAAAAATATTTAGCATAAAACTTTGTAAAAATAAACAAAAACTTAAAGTGTTTGATGTGGATTAAAACTTAGTAAATAAGTAAAATGTTCAATGAAGAGGTTAGCATATGTTAGAATCAATATAAAGTATTTATGCTAAACACATTTATCTTAAAACTTTGTAAAAATAAGTAAAAAGTTAAACATTTCAATGTAGTAAATAAATAAAGTGTTCAATGGAGAGGTTAGCATATGTGGGAAACAATATAAATAAGTAAAGTGTTCAATAGGGAGGTTAGCTTAATATAAGTAAATAGAGTTCTTCACAAAAGAGATGAATAGTGAAGATTAATATAAGTAAATTAAAAGGTAAAATAACCTTCATGTTGACATTCTATCTTGGCCCAACAACCTGTAAAAGTTGATAATCAACAAACATTAACATCAAATTCATTTAACTTTTTAAATATCTCAATGCTTTTAAGTATTATCATATATTGATCATGTCTAGAAGATGAAAATCGATCGGCTCTGCAACTTTTAGGGTTTTTCATGCTCTCGACTCCCGTCTTCCCAAACCTTCTATGACTCCCTTGGTACGTGTTGATTGCCTCAGCCCTGCAGCTCTGACCACCTCAGAACAATGGGAACGTAAGGGGCGGCGAAATCCCCTTCCTACCGTAACATTGCCACCAACAATTCAGAGAACTCGTGAGTGAGCCGACCATCCTTTGAGCTGCCATTGCACTTACGAGACCAATA
The DNA here is from genome assembly GCA_000966675.3 of Picea glauca. Taxonomy (NCBI): domain Eukaryota; kingdom Viridiplantae; phylum Streptophyta; class Pinopsida; order Pinales; family Pinaceae; genus Picea; species Picea glauca. Next base: position 210,057 of record JZKD02S1722139.1, read on the forward strand.
TATGCAGGAGGAGATGGATATCAGAAAATAATCAAACACGGATGATGAGTCCTCTCATCCAAAAAAAACTCGGGTCTAGACACCTGAAAAATGTATCCCCCAATCTCTGGTTGCACCCAGGTACGTCATCAAAACCACCAGGATAGGGGAGCATACGCAGTTCATGAGATACCATGCCCTCATAGGAAAATTCCTAGGTCTCTGGCCCTTGGAAAAAGAGCTAGCTCACTAGATAAAGGCATGGTGGAACCCCAAGGGAGACAATGAGCTTCAACTGAGCTCCAAAGGTTTCTTTACAATAATATTCTACAACTTGGAGGACAAGGATATGATATTTCAAGAGGGACCATATTTCTACAACTCAACTAGCCTCTACTTACGTTTCTGGACATACCGCTTATGCCCAGAAAAGGAAAATTTTGCATACGCACTGGTATGGATTTTCCTTTATTCCCTACCCCAAAAGTTCTAGTTAGAGGAAATTTTACTTGGCATAGGTAATACCCTGGGTAAATATGTCAAATCTTCCAAAGCTACCAAACAAAGAAAATACACCTCTTATGCAAGGATATGTGTCTACATGAACATCTCCAAATCTAGTCCAGGCACAATTGCTTTAGAATACCAAGATGAGGAATGGGCCCAAACCATAAACTACGACCACATCCCTTTCAGATGTCGAAAATTCCATGAACATGGATGCCTCTTAAGATATTTCCCTCTCAATGAACCCCCAAAGAGGGAAGCTTAAGAGAAACCAAAGGAAGCATTTACCTAGGTTCAAAATTGAAGGAGACAAGCGTAGAAGAAGCCCACAATCAACAACGGGAAAAATAACCCAAATAATAACTCATTTCAAGCCCTTAACCGCCTCCTAGAAGAAGAAGAGGTGGAAAAACCCCATAAGACCGCGGGGAAAGATCCCAGCAAGCACATGAAATATCAATCGTGAAAATAGTCTCAAACCCCAGGATCCATAGACTCACCTAGTCTCAGTGAAAGAATGAGAAAGAGAGGAAGACACGGTCATGGAAATGGATGAGCAATACCTAGTAGAAATCGACCTAGACAGGTTAGAGGACGCACTCAACAAGAAGGATCTACAAACCTTACAAGAGGACCAACTCAGGAAATTTCACATATTTCTAGACTCATCAGCAGGGGATACATATAGGTTGGGGATCATCATAGACCCAAGCCAGGATCCAAGAACAAACCCAAAAGAAAACAAACGAAGGGGAAGAAAACCGTCTCATTTGCTAATAAAGGAGGCGGGAAATTATATGATCAACTTGGGAGATATTCACAGGCTCTAAAAGAGCTCCTTTTCCCACCCACCAATTTTTTAACTATGAATATCCTCACCTAGAATATCAGAGGCCTAAATGGAAGATCCAAACAAAGAATTCTTCGAAACTACATCAAAATGGAAGACCCTGATATATTCTTGATACAAGAGACAAAATGTGCAGGGAAAACTGCATAAGATATCGTCAAAAGATGTTGGCGCAACTGTGAATCCTATCAAACAGACTCAAAAGGGACTTTAGGAGGCTTGGCCATCCTATGGAATCCTGCTATAGTCATCCTGGCTCAAGGCCTCTCCACTCCTTGCACCATCACAGTGCACTACAAAGCCATTGGTTCGGACAAGAAGAGAATGATTAGAAATGCCTAAGGATCGCAAAGAACCCAAGGAAAAGACCTCTTTCTTTAGATCCTGGCTTACCTAATTTCTTTAGCATAAGGAAAGAGATGGATTATAGGGGGTGAATTCAACATGATTCTCACGCTAGAGGAGAAACGAGGGGGGGGGGAAGCGCCCGGAGCAGGATAGCACAAAATTCCAAGAACTCGTAGAGTACCTCAGATTAGTAGATATTGAGAATGGCAATGGCACCTACACCTGGACCAACAAAATATTAGGTCACCAACATATATCATGCAGGCTTGATCGCTTCCTCATCTTGAAAAATCTCCTTCTGGAAGGCCCCCTACTAGATTCCAACATCCTCCCGAAGGCAGCCTCGAAAGACTGGCCGGTTCAGCTCTAGGTTGACACTATTTCTACCCCGAAGCTTAAATCCTTCATATTTATTAAATTTTGGCTCTCCCATCCATATTTGCAGGAGCTAGCCCGTCACTGGTGGAGCACTGCGGAAACTCAGAAAGGTACAAAAATGTATTGCTTCCAACAAAAACTCAAATATTTCAAACAACAGGTGCGCAAATGGAACAAATAATTCTTTGGGAACATCTTCCAGGAAATGAAAATGATAGAACATAAACTAGAGAACCTTCAAGAACAAATCATTCATGTAGGATATACAATCACTCAACAACAGGAGGAGAACGAACTCAAAAGGAAACTAGAAGAAAGACACAAGCAGGAAGAAATCCTATCGAGACAGAAATCATGGGTTCAATGGCTCAATGAGGGAGAGAAAAAATAAAATTATTCCACCGTTACATGATCCAAAGATGCCTCATCAATCACATCAGAAAGCTGGATGACTTACAAGGAAACACCATGTTATCTCATAAATAAATAGCGTACAAGCTGACATATTTCTATAGGGATATCCTCTCAAAACCCAATGTGGACCGTACCTCAGCAATAGAGTGGGTGACCCAAAAGATCCCAACTATAATCACCCAAGAATAGAATGAGGCTCTTATGACACCAATAATGCAAGAAAAATTGGATCAGGCTATTTAGGAGTTACCCATAGGCAAGGTTCTAGGTCCATATGGTTTCACAATAGACCTCTTCCACTCCTGCTGGCCTATGTTAAGAGAGGAAGTGTGGCAACTGGTGGAGGAATCTCTCATCTCAGGAAAATTTCTTTCGGCACTAAATTCCACTTTCCTCACTCTAACTCCCAAAGAATAAAGGGTCACAAATCCGAATAAATTTAGACCCATATCTCTTTGCAACGTGATCTACAAAATGATTTCCAAGGTCATAGCACTAAGACTTAAACCAATTCTCCCCTTCATCATCTCCAAGGAGCAATCAAGATATGTCAAAGGAAGTCAAATCATGGACATTGTCATACTTGTCCATGAAATCATTCACTCACTCAAGAGAACCAACACTCGAGGTATGCTTCTAAAACTTGACCTTTCAAAATATTTTGACAAATTAAGTTGGCAATACATGAAAACTCTCATATCGGCTTTTGGTTTCAATAAGGACTGGATCTCTTGGATAATGAACCTCATCTTCTCAACCTTTTTCTCTATCCTCGTCAATGGTGTCCCTTCACAACCCTTCTCCCCCTCAAGAGGGATAAGGCAAGGCGACCATCTCTCCCCTTTCCTCTTTTTCATAATGGTTGAAGTACTAGCACGCTATATCGAGGCCTCAATTCAAAATGGATCCTGCCAAGGCCTCCCTCTTCATGGGTTACAACTGGAAGCCTCCCACAGCCAATTTGTTGATGACACATTGTTAATTAACACCCCCATCGTGCAAGAAGAAATTAAAGTATGTTCCATCCTCTCTGATTTTAGCGAAGCCTCCGACACCACCTTTTATCTGGCCAAATCACAGCTCTTGTTTTTTAATACCCCAGCAACAATCCAAAAAAACCTTTCTCCACATCTGAATACACCTATTTTCACTCTGCCCTCTCGCTACCTGGGACTCCCACTCTCTGACTCAGCAGCCAGAAACATCTCCTGGGATTCCCTACTACTCTTCATCACTAACCGTCTTAGCAACTGGACCTTTCATTCCCTCAACCTTCCAACCAAATTGGTTCTCTTAAATTCATTACTCCAATCTATCCAAACCTACTTATTCTCATCCCTAGATTCACCCCAATCTCTCATAAATAAAATAAGGAATCTGCAAAGAAAATTTCTATGGCATGGAAACAAATCGAAAAAAAAAATGAGCCCTTGTCAACTGGGACAAGGTCTGCAAGCCCAAATCTTTAGGGTGTATGGGCCTTCAGGACCTTGGAAACTTAAATAACATGATGGGAGAAAACATTTGGTGGAGATGGCTCAAAACACCAGCAAAGATATGGGAAAAACTATGGAAATGCAAATATTGCCCAAACGCGCATCAAAATCAATTTGTAAGAATGTAGGAGCAAATCCAAGGCTCCAACATCTGGAATGAAGCCTGGAAAAACTGACCACTCATACAGGAACATTATTTCTCGGAAGTTCACAATGGATAGAATTTCCTATTCCGATCAGATTCCTGGAATAAAATGCCACCCCTACAACTGGAAGAAAATCTACAATCCTACGAAAATCACATCCAAGATCTGGCCACTCTCAAAGTGGCAAATTTGTGGACAAAAACCCCCAGTATCTCTCCTTGGAAGAGCTGGAAATCTATGTTGGACAACTGAGAGGGGGGGTGAATTAGTTGTTACTGTGCTTAAACAATTATGCTTCTTTTAAAATCTTTACACGGCACTCAATGATGATCACAATAATGTAGGGAAATAAACAATGGTATATTCAGCATCAGTCACATATATGAGAAACACAGAGACAGATATTTCCCGAGGAAACCCATACTGGGTAAAAACCTCTTCTTCTTTATATGATAAGTATTATTTACATTCTTTACGTTATCATACATATGAGCACCAACTCATTGTGAGGCTAAAACCTTTGTTTTTTCAAGATGCAACTTGCTGAGAGCACCAACTCTTTGTTTTCTCTAGCACCCACTAGAAGGAAGCTACAACTCCCTGGTTTCTATAGCACCAACTAGAAGGAACCACCAACTCCCTGGTTTCTCTAGCACCAACTAGAAGGAAGCACCAACTCCCTGGTTTCTCTAGCACCAACTAGAAGGAAGCTACAACTCCCTGTGTTCAAGCACCCACTTGAAACTCTAAGGACAACAGTCCTCCCTAGCACCTCCCTACCACCCTGTTTTATAAATCTTTGCTACTGAAACTCATTACAGTGATATAATGTTCAACAATGGCTTACCAGACTCATCACTGTTCTGCTGCATTTGGTTGCTCTGTTTGCCTCACTGCCTTCCTGCACACATGACTTGTGTTGTCTGTTCTTATTCCTTTTATGCTCTATGCGCCATGTCCATTCACTGCACAGTTCCTCTTCTGTTCAATTCAGCTGCTTCACTCCCCTCCTTCTTTACGCATGAATCACCTTCAACAACAACAATCATAGCTACACCAACAACAACAACAGCAACTCCAATGGCAACTGCATCTCTCCTTTGTACCGTGTACTTATAGCTTCTGTGCTACTTGTGGATGTAATGCACACAATCCCTCTGCATACTCACACCGCACCGATATCCTCCACCTCTTGAGTGCTCTGCCTGATCATCGCAACTCTTCAGCTTCTCTGGTGGTTCGCACCACGTGTCCAACATCACTGGATGTTCTACTGAGATTCCTCAACCTCTCTGGCAGTTGAGAATCCTTGTATTCTCTATCACAGTCGAGCTTATGCCTTCTGTTTCAGTTACAGACTTCAACGCTCATAAAATTGTCAATCACCCATATGACCAATCTTCATCCCATTGGAAGATTCCCACAGAGACTCTTCATCTCCTTAGGAAGTCACATCGAAGTCTCTTCAAATCTTCTGGCAGAAACCATCAATGGTTTCTAGCAATTACACTGTGAGGAGCAACATTTGCCCTCCGATTATGCTCAAATTCACCTACACCATTGGATTAACTCTGAAGGATATTGTCGTGATTTATGTGTTTCGCACTATCACAATTCAGATATTTTGCAATGATACATCTTGACTCCTCAGGTCGCGAGATCCGAAGAGGAGCTTGGCTACTCTAGATCCCTCCTCTACGTGACCACAGGCGATGACCATCGTTTACAACGACAATTCACCTTTTTGGTATTTTGAAATTTGTATGATCCAGTGTCTCGACACTCCCAGACACAATCCCAGAAATTTCAAGGTGGATCTCATCTGCACTAGGTCCTTCCTCCACGTGACCACACGCGGTGACCATAGGCTGTGCTAAAAGGCGTTGTGAACTCATGATCTTCATTGACCTTGATCGACGGTCCACGATATCGATGAATCAATGGTACAGATCTTTTTGTGATCTCGCATCTCGTTGTTCCTAAGATGGAGGTTCTCGTCACTCCATGTCGCGATAGGCGAAGCTCCGAGATGGAGATTATATCAACGATCCATAATCCTTGGTGATCTGACGGTCAATATCTTTTCGTGATCTCGTGTATCGTGAGTTTGAACCTCTTTCCTTTGGATTTCCTGGTCTACGAAACTCTGAAATGGAGTCTTTGTGGTGCTCTGATATTTCGCCATGCATCCTCTTGATTTGATGGTCCACGATTGTCCATTCTGACGTGGTCTGAAATATTCACCTCATGGATCTGGCGACGTAGATCACACCTTGATCCAACACCTAGGATCATTTTGCCATTTTGGATTTCACAATTTTGGCACGTCGTGTTTTGCCTCTTCATGCTCTTTAATGAACGTGCAGGGTCTCCCTGATCCAACGATGGTTGCATCTTATGCTCATATCTGACGCCTAAGATCTGTCCTCCTCTTTTGCGCATTCTTCTTGTCCACAAATAGATCTGACGGTCATCAGGGATTCTGAATAAGATCTGACATTCATTGTTGTTCCTCCTCTTCCATTATCACTTCACTGATGATCATGTTGATCTTTTCCATCACTGTTCTTGCCATCAGTGGCAAGCTTACTCCAAACTGTAAACCTTCCAACAATATCCCCCTTTATCATTGATGGAAACCCTGAAAGGCTACGCTAATCTGTTTGGACCTCCAACTGTACCATCTGATCCGGACCACTCCTTTTCTCCCCCTTTGACATCAATTTCAAAGAAAACATGCTCTCCCTAAGTTGTTACAGTAATTTTATGAGGTATCCTATATGCAATCAATACAAGACTCCCCCTGATAGGATGGACTTTCTTACATGTGAGACGAGATAACACCCAACTTATGTCTAAGATATTCAAATGGTGTCTTGGGTAGAGGTTTAGTAAAAATTTCTGGAATTTGTTCTGTGGTTGGAATGTAATGGACCTGAACAATCTGATTGGAGACCTGCTCTCTCATAAAATGATATTTTATGGGAATATGCTTGGTCTTGGAGTGGAATATAGGATTTTTAGACACACTGATGGCACTAGTGTTATCACAATGAATTGGGATCGGTGCAGTGTATTTTAACTCCAATTATGCAAGTGTCTAAATCATCCATAATGTCTGAGTGCAATAGGTAGCAGAAACAATGTACTCTGCCTCCGTGGTTGATAAATAAATGGAACCTTTCTTTTTCCTAAGCTAGGATACTAAGGAGTCACCCGGGAAGAATGCTCCTCCACTGGTGCTTTTTCTCTCATCAACACAATTTGCCCAATCTGCATCTGAATAAGAAGTCAGCTAAAGATTTTGATTTCTGGGATACCACAGAACATAAGTCATTGTTTCTTTCAAATACCTAAATATCCTTTTGACAGCTAGCAAATGACTCTATTTGGGTGCAACTTGATATATTCCTACCATTCCTACAACATGCATTATGTTTGGGCGAGATGTTGTGATGTACAGTAGGCTGTCAATCATTGATCGATATGAGCTTTGATCAACATCAGGTGAATCATCATCCTTGCTTAATTTACATCTAATTACCATAGGTCTACCCACAGGTTTAGAATCTTCCATTTGAAACCTTTTCAACATTTCTCTTAGATATTTTTCTTGAGAAATGAACATTCATTCGGACCTCTGAGTAATTTGTAGACCAAGAAAAAATGACAGTTCTCCTATCATAGACATTTCAAATTCAGACGCCATGGTAGAAGAAAACCATTGTACCAATAAATTCTTATTACATCCAAAGATGATGTCATCTACATAGACCAATACGATGAGAAAATTATTATCCTCTGTTTTAATATACATATTGTTGTCAGTTGTTCCTCTCTTGAACCCTTTGTCT
>JZKD02S1722139.1:229676-244270 GCA_000966675.3 Picea glauca
TCCCACATTTCTTTGGCAGTTCCTAGGTGCATAACTTTTACAAATTATGCTTCTGCAAGCCCACTCAAGATAGCATTCATAGCCTTAGCGTTGAAGCTAAATTCTAGTTTGTCATGCTTATTAGCTAGCACAATTGGCTTTACATAACTAGTATCTACCACATCCTAGACATCTGCACCTAAATCCATTATGTAGGTTCTCATTCTAACTTTCCAGAAGGCAAAGTTTTTTCCATTGAACAAAGGGGACTTATTGGTTGAATTTCCTTCATGGCTTGACATGTTTAAGCTCTAGGATCTACCCTTAGATAAAAGGGGCCAGCTCTGATACCAATTGTTGGACAACTGACAGGGGGGTGAATCATTTGTTACCGTGCTTAAACAATTATGCTTCTTTTAAAATCTTTACAAGGCACTCAACGATGATCACAATAATGCAGGGAAATAAACAATGGCACATTAAACATCAGTCACATATATGAGAAACACAGAGACAGATATTTACCGAGGAAACCCATACAAGGTAAAAACCTCTTCTTCTTTATATGATAAGTATTATTTACATTCTTTAAATTATCATACATATGAGCACCAACTCATTGTGAGGCTACAACCTCTATTTTTGAAAGCTACAACTTGTTGAGAGCACCAACTCTCTATTTTCTCTAGCACCCACTAGAAGGAAGATACAACTCCCTGGTTTCTCTAGCACCAACTAGAAGGAAGCACCAACTCCCTAGCTTCTCTAGCACCAACTAGAAGGAAGCACCAACTCCCTGGTTTCTCTAGCACCAACTAGAAGGAAGCTACAACTCCCTGTGTTCAAGCACCCACTTGAACCTCTGAGGACAACAATCCTCCCTAGCACCTCCCTACCACCCTGTTTTATAAATCTTTGCTACTGAAACTCATTACAGTGATATAATGTTCAACAATGGCTTACTAGACTCATCACTATTCTGCTGCATTTTGTTGCTCTGTCTACCTCACCGCCTTCCTACACACATGACTTGTACTGTCTATTCTTTTGCCTTTTATTCTATGTGCGCCATGTCCATTCACTACAGAGTTCCTCTTCTGTTCAATTCAGCTGCTTCACTCCCCTCCTTCTTTTCGCATGAATCACCTTCAACAACAACAATCACAGCTACACCAACAGAAACAACAACTCCAACGACAACTACATCTCTTCTTTGTACCATGTAATTATAGCTTCTGTGCTCATTGTGCATGCAATGCGTGAGATCCCTCTACATACTCACATCGCGCCAATATCCTCCACCTCTCAAGTGCTCTTCCTGATCATCACAACTCTTCATCTTATCTGATGGTTCGCACCATGTGTCCAGCATCACTGGGTGTTCTACTGAGATTCCTCAACCTCTCTGGTAGTTGAGACTCCTCGTATTATTTGGCATAGTCGATATTATGCCTTCTATTTCAATTAAAGACCTCAATGCTCATCCATCTGTCAATCGCCCCTACGACCAATCTTCATCCCATTGGAAGATTCCCATATAGACTCTTCAGCTCCTCAGGAAGTCACACCGAAGTCTCTTTGAATATTTTGGGAGAAACCATCAATGGTTTCTAGCAATTACATTCTGAGGAGAAACATTAGCCCTCCGATTATGCTCAAATTCACCTGCACCATTGGATTAACTCTGAAGGATACTGTCGTGATTTATGCATTTTGCACTATCACAATTCGAATATTCTATGATGTGACATATTGACTCTTCATGTCGCAAGCTCCGAAGAGGAGCTCGGCTGCTCTAGCTCCCTCCTCTACGTGACCACATGAGGTGACCACCATTTACAACAAAAATTCACCTTTTCCGTATTTTGGCATTCGTATGATCCAGTGTCTCGACACTCCCAGATGCGATCCCCAAAATTATGAGGTGGAGCTCATTTTCACTAGGTCCTTCCTCCATATGACCACACGCGGTGACCATAGGCTGCGCTAAAAGGCACTGCGAACTCATGATCTTCATCGACCCTGATCGACAGTCCACGATCTCGATGAATCAACGGTCCAAATATTTTCGTGATCTCGCATCTTTCTATTCCTAATATGGAGGTTCTCGTCACTCCAAGTCGTGATAGGCGAAGCTCCAATATGGAGCTTAGATCAATGGTCCATAATCCTTGGTGATCTGACAGTTAAGATCTTTTTCGTGATCTAGTGTATCGTGAGTTTGAACCACTTTCCTTTGGATTTCCCGATCTGTGAAACTCTAAAATGGAGTCTTTGTGGTGCTCTGATCTTTCACCATCCATCCTCTTGATCTGATGGTCCACGACTGTCCTTTCTGACATGGTTTTCCATATTCACCTTCTGGATCTGACGGCCCAGATCACACCTTGATCCAACGGCTAGGATCATTTCTCCATTTTAGATTTAGCGATTTTTGCACTTTGCGTTTCGCCTCTTCATGCTCTTTAATGAATGTGCAGGTTCTCCCAGATCCAATGATGGTCAGATCTTACGCTCAGATCTGACGCCTAAGATCTGTCCTCCTCTTCTGCATGTTCTTCTTGTCCACAAACAAATCTGACGGTCATCGGGGATTTTGAATAAGATCCAACGTTCAGTGTTCTTCCTCCTCTTCCATTATCACTACACTGTTGATCATGCTGATCTTTTCCATCGTTGTTCTTTCCATCAATGACAAGCTTACTCCCAACTGTAAACCTTCCAACAATCTACTCATCAGGAACTCCAAGTGGCAATGGACTATGACCTGCAACACTAGAAACAAGATACTACCCAAAGGAAAATACCGAAAAGAACATACCAAGACATTCTCAGATGGGGATATACACCTCATGGAAACTTCACTCTCAAGGAGGGATACACTCTTCAAAAGATATTCCATAACCTTCAGAAAGACAACATCTGGACAACAATATGGAAATCGAAACTCTCTCCCAATATCTCTACTTTCCTATGGATTCTACTTCAGAACAAGATCTTAACCTAGGACAATCTTCAAAAATGAGGTTTCATCGACCCCTCGATCTTCCATCTCTTCCATATCCAGGAAGAAATCATGGTGCACCTCATAAATAACTATCCACTCAGTAAGAAAATCTACAACCAATCCACTCAGTTCCTTAGAATAACCAAATGAGTTAAAAAAAACATCATAAGCACCATCAGGGACTGGGGCTTTGGTTCTTTCAAAAGTCCTATCCTGAACAGAACATGGAAACTCTTACCAGGATTCATCGTTTGGCAACTATGTAAGGAGAGAAACAAAAGAATATTTCACTCCCAACCATCTCCTCCCACCCTCCTCTGAAACAAAATCCTCTTGCATCTCCAGGAAACTCTTCATCTATAATATTGGAACAAGGAAGACTTCCCAACTGACCCAGGTGAGCTCTCTCTCTTCAACTCCTGGGTCTTCTCATTTGTACCCTCCACCTCTCCTCAACAAACCCCCCTTTTTTCAAAATCCCTCAGTCCCTCTAAGTGGCTCCTCGCCCCGCAAGGTTTCCATAAGTTAGAATTTGATGGCACATCAATCTAGGACACTTGGGTTATGGCATGGTCATAAGAAATAGCTTAGGCCAAATTCAAAGCCTCATCGCAGAAAATATTGGATGCGACACCAACAATGCAACAAAGATTTGGGGTGTTATAAAAGGAGTGGAAATGGAACTAGATCAAAACCTCACATGTATGATCATTGAAGGAGACTCCAAAATCATAATAAAATAGGCAAAAAAAATCCTGAATGGCCTACATCCAATGAAAATCACATCCAGCTGGCACCTCCTTGGCCCTCTTTACAACTTCCATGATCTTCTCATACCCTCTATAATTCTAACCCCTTCACACATTCGGCGGAGTGCAAACAAATTTGCAGACAGACTGGCCAATGCAAGGGTTGACTCTATGGAACATATCATTCTCCACGATTCCAGGAAGTCCCAAAGCTCTCCCCTCTGTCTCCAATGTGAGGATATTTCTTAGTTGAATGGGCCTTTTTCTACTTATAATCTCTTCCAAGTCTTAAATGATCAAAAGCCCAGGAGTGAGCACAGAAGAACATCAGTTAGAATTTGATTTAAGGACCTTGTCAATCGGGATTCAGGAGCATGGAAGCTGCTACTTCCCAAATTCGGGAAGTCACGAAAAGAGAGAGAGGATCTGGACTATTGATGCTCGAGGTGATTTGGATTGTCGATATGCTCCCATTGATCTGATGAGAGAAAAATTTTGGAACTTGAGTTTCGGGAGTTTAGAGAATGAAGGGAGTTTTTTTCCCAAGTTGCGAAGCCGTGAAACATGAAATCGCGAAATACGAGAGTGGATCTGGATCGTTGGTGCTAGAGGAGATCTTAACTATCGATATGGCTCCATTTATTTGAAGCAAGAAAATTTTAGGAACTCGGGTTTTGGGAGTTCGAAGCATGGAGGGAGCTTCCTCCACAATTCGCGAAGTTGCGAAACACAAAATCACATAATTCGAAAGTGGATCTAGACTATTGGTGCTAGAGGAGATATGAACCATCAATCTGTTCCCATTGATCAGACAAGAGGAAATTTCGCGAACTTGGCAATCAGGAGTTCGAAGTATGGAGGAATTTGTTAGCCCAAGTCCCGAAGTCACGATACGCGAAATCACGAAATGAAAAAGTGGATTTGGACCATTGGTACTCTAGGAGATCTGAATCGTCTATGCGGCCAAGTCACGAAGTCGCGAAAGAGATATGAATAGCTGATCCGGTCCCATTTCTCTTAGGAAATTTTGTAAGCCGATGGGTTGCAGGCATTTTTGTAAGCAGATAGGTTGTAGGAATTTTTGTAAGCAGATAGGCTGCAAGAATCTTTGTAAATAGACAGGATGCAGGTCTTTTTGCAAGCTCACAGATGGACTTAATATAAGGATCCACTTTTTATTCACAAAAAAAAAAGTATATTCATATATTAAAAAATAAGTATATAAAGTGAACAAAATGATTTTATGTATATGGTTAACTTTAAAAATAGTTTTAAACATATATATATCTTTCGCAAATATATATCTTTGACAAAAAATATTGTTAAACATATATTTATCTTCCACACAAATATATCTTTGGCACAAATAGATCGTTCGCACAGATATATCCCCAACATAACTTGGACTTAGTGTAATTTGAACCCTTTTGTGGAGAATTCATAGTTCCACAAAACATATTCTGGCAAGTGATGTAATTTTAATAATAACCAAGTCATTTATGACACACCGATTTCTAAGATGCCACCACTAACTCTCAATAGTTGCTTGAATTTATTTTAAGAAACAATGTTTTTTGATAAAAAAATAAGTATATAAAGTTAACAAAATGTCTTATTCATATGCTTAAATTAAAAAATATTGTTGACTTGAATTTATGTTAAGAAACAATGTTTATTATAAAAAATAAGTATATAAATTGAAAAAAATGCTTTTATGCATGTGTTTAACATAAAAAATATTATTGAAATGAATTTTTTTTAAGTTTATTCCCTGAGATGGCGTGATATTCAATGATAATGGTGTTGATTTTACGTTTGGAGGCCGAGGCACCTAGAAACAATGGCCTCAAGCCATTTGTGGGAGCGTCAGAAGATCTCCACAACAAGATTTTGGTATCACTAATTTCCAAAACTCACAAAACAAAACCTTTGTCGTGGGCCACAGTGCAATAATGTTGATGCAATAGTCCTTATCTCCTAGTACTTTGATTTTTTGGAGAGATTAAAAACTCTCCCCCTGTTGTGCACAAGATATATGATAGCATAACGACTCCTAGAGTCCATTTAATATGTGACTTCACCTCTAGTTTGGAATTATTTCTTCCATTGATGGTGTTGGAATAGGAATTAGGTTATTTTTGTTTGGGCAACAAAGGTTGATTCAGGATCCACTATGTCACACTAGAGGGGACACTCCAAATGAGGCATGGGTGATCATTTTCCTCCTAGTTGAATCACCACTAGATCTGTAAATACTAGCATCGAAAGAAATATGGATCGGTCTGAGAATTATCCACAAGGCTCAACCTTCCCTAGTCATCAAAATAGTGATCATACTTCGATAGGTTGGGGATCCAAGATCAAATAGTTCTATTTTCATGGTAACTCTCTTGGGTTTTGTCCAAGCACTTCCTTGGTTCCTCCTCTTGTTCTATAGCTCCTTGGGCATCTCCAGCTAGTACAACAATCCCCAATTCATGAGACTTTCCTTTCGGCTCTGCATGCTCCTCCTCCAATGGGAACACAATTTTTTTTTATTATGCCTTGAGCAGCCTCCAATATTTTATTTTTGAGCTTCACCATGAGGTACCCAACATCAAATTCATAGTTTAGTTGTTGGACCTCCAAATCTCCTTGGTTGTGTAAATGTGAGACAATCTAGATGATATTTCAACTCATGATACAACATGTATGCAATGACTCATTCCCCTTCCTCTAATATGACTTTGTGATACCTCGATTGAAGGCCAGGTTCATTTCTCTGATTAGATGTTTTTTGTTTTAGAAGTCAAGTTATCAGTTTAGTTTTGCAGTTTTTGCAAGCTCTTTGGCGTCAAGTTTACTCTATATTTGTGTTAGTGGTTCATTATTTTGGCGTTGTGAGGAATACTAAACTTGACATGAGGTTGCAGGCAATTTGGTTTCCATCTATGGAAACTCTGTCCCCATTAGACACTTGTATGTTTGATATTGTTTATTATGAAAGGTAATATATAGAAAACTTACTTGCAAAAACAAATAACAATGTTTATTATAAAAAGTAAGTATATAAGGTGAAAAAAATTCTTTTATGCATATGTTTAACTTTAAAACTATTGTTGATTAATGGTAATAATTTTAATTTTAATATTTTACTCAGTCATTTTTCAAATTATGCTCAGCCTTTTGCTATGATCATATCTATGTACTCCACACTCTACACACATATCTTCTGCACCTCCACGCTCTACATTATTAAATAAGTGAAATGTTCAATGGAGAGGTTACTATATGTGGGGAGAAATCTAAAGTGTTTGTAGTAAAAACATTTAGCATAAATTTTTGTATAAATAAGAAAAAAGGTGAAGTGTTCAATGGGTAGGTTAGAATATGTGAGAAACAACGTAAAGTGTTTGTACAATAGGATGGGTACCAATAAATGCAAAGTATATGCACATTAGAATTCAAAGTATTTGTACGTTAGAATTGTGGGAAGCAAAGTGAGTACTATTCACAGCACAAGAGAAATGAAATTTAATATAACTAAATGAAAATACAAGATAACCTTAATGTTGATATTCAATTTCACTCCAACAACTTGTAAAATTTGATAATAAGAAAACATTAACACCAAAGTATTTTAACCTTTTAGATATTTCAAGACTTTTATGTATATACGTATATTAAAAAAAAAGTATATAAAGTGAACATAATCGTTTTATGCATATTCTTAACTTTAAAATTATTATTAAACATATATATCTTATGCATCTTCGCACATGTATATCCTGCACACAAGAAACACTTACTCTAATTTCAACCCTTGTGTGGATAATTCATATTGCTCATTTTCCCGCACTCTCATACTTCATAATTCCACACTTCTAATAGATATAACACAAATTATGACAAGTGATGTAATTCACATGATAATCGACTCATTTATGACACATTCATTTGCTAAGATTCCACCACTAAATCTTGATACTTACGTGAATATATTTTAAGTAACAATATTATTATAAAAAATAAATGTATATAAAGTGAACAAAATAATTTTATGCATATGTTTAACTTAAAAGATATTTGAGTTGAATTTATTTTAGGCAACAATGTTTATTATAAAAAATAAGTATATAAAGTGAACAAAATGATTTTATGCATAAGTTTAACTTAAAAATATTGTTGATTTGATTGTCTTAAGCAACATTGTTTGTTATAAAAAATAAGTATATAAAGTGAATAAAATGTTTCTATGCATATGTTTAGCTTAAAAAATATTGTTGATTAATGATGATAATTTTAATTTTAATATTTTACTTCATCATTTTCCAAGTTGTGTGGTGCCTTTTGCTATGACCATATCTATGCACTCAACCATTTGCACATATATATCTTCTTCACCTTCACACTCTGCAATAGTAAATATGTGAAATGTTCAATGGGGAGATTATAATGTGGGAAGCATCTTCACACTCTACAAAAATATATCTTCCCAACCTCTGCACAGGTATATTCCCCACACACCCAACACTTAGTCTAATTTGAAACTTTGTGTGGATAATTCATATCACTCATCCTCTCACACTATATTACTTCACAACTTCACACTTCCAATAGTTCAATAGCATGGATTCCAACAAGTGATGTAAATTGCATGATAACTAACTCATTTATGACACGTTAATTTCTTAATATTCCACCACTAACTATATTTAATGTATCTCATTAGGAGGTTCCCCCCTCAAAGAGGCAAGTGAACAATAAATGATCCCTTGTGTAATAGTATCTTATGTATGATATTTCCATACCTCAAGGGTTTTTAAGATAATAAATTAAGAGTTTTTCTATATTTTTCCTGATATGTATTGTGGTGTTTCTTTATTTAGTTATGTGGTAGTTAACAATTGGTATCATAGAACTTTAGTCAACCACAAAATGGGGAAATATTTTTTTTTCTACTTTTGCATATTTTTTCAAGAAGACAAAAGAGGGTCGCGAAACTTTGGACAAATATTGTATCTTTCTATGTGGAATTAAAAAACAACTAGTTGTATATCTGAGTTCCTTTAAGAAAAATAACCAAATTAAAAATAAAAATAGTTCGAAATGGAATTTGGGAAGTGAAGTTATCATCATTTTAAAATATTCTAATTTTCAGGATTTTTCCACAGATGGATGGGAAATTTCACTGACATTTGTAGTTTATGGGGCTGAATTTTCCCAAAATAATTATATATTTGAGTTCCTCTTTCAAAAATAGCCCGTTTAAAAAAAATACATCTTAATCGAAGCTCCAAATGTGCAAATATCGTCGATTTAATGTCAACCATTTTTTCAAGTCTTTGTGATGACAACGAGACTCCAGAGCTCATAACTTTTCACATGGTGCTCATATTGTTACCATATCAGTTTCATTGGATAGATAATTTTAAGAGATGTTTTTGGTATCCTGTATATGGTATTTCCAATGGATATTCTCTCTCAAATGATCATTGAAATTCGATAAGAGATGGAAGCCATCGAAAAAATATTTCAAGATTTAAAATTTGCAAGGAAAACAATGAGGAGAGATATATGATTGAGACCATATACAATTCCATCACAATAGAATATACTCAATATATATATTGTTGGTATGATTATGAGGACAAATTTGATGATTTGTACATGGATAGTTTTCATTTTTGGGATAAAGACAACTTTCATATTTTATATGATGACTCTACTCCACCTTATGTACAGAACATCAATGTGAAAAATCAAGAGCCATTTTTTACTACCAATGTCCAACTTGCATATTATATAGTTCTATTGCTCCTTACAGATTCATCTTCGACCCTTTCAAACTATGTGGATGGATTTGCATATTTGGATCCACATGACTGGTGAAAGCCTTTGGATCAATTTACTATTATGTTCATATATATTCTTTGTGGAGTTCCCATGAGCACCTAAACATGGGAGCTAGGTTTATAGTGGTGGTTGGACTAATTCAGCATGGTGGCTCATTTTCCTACATGGAACCCTAGTTCTCCACCCTACTTCAACATTATGGTCCACACATATTCATGGGACCCTTTTATATAGTGTGACATCTTCATAAAAAGTGTTGAGGACAACGTTTTGATAAGGGGGTGGATTGGATTGTATCTAGAGAGGTAATGCAGGGGCGAAGGGCCCATAGTGATAATAATGGAGGTCATTCAATGTAAGGTGGACTAGATCCACTATATTATTAAATCAGACCGACTAGGGTAGTTAGACATATTACTGTGAACATAATAAATGTAAGATGACTTACTAGAAGGTTCCTCCCCTTGAATGTTCTTAGGTGGTTTGTAGCAGTGTATAAAGGGGTTCAAGAAACGTGTTGGCAAAGGACAATTTTTGGAGAAAATCAAGGAAGTTTTAAAGAAATCAAGGCAGAAATCGAAAAAATATAAGGCAGTGCTGGAAAAGGGGGAGAACGTTGGAAATAGAGGAAAATCAGCCTTAGAAACAGAGGAAAACCAGCACCGACGAAAAACAATAACAAAATGGACAAACTGCTATGGAGCAGTTGGAAAGTGGATAGGCACCGACTTGGAGAATGGTTGCATCATGGACCCGCGAAGATTGAGTCAGTTGGAAAGTGGACAAACCTAATCCAGTTATGGCTAAGTTTTTTTTAAGGGCTTTGTCCCATTTTTGGTATGATTAGAATTTATTGGGACTGTGGAAGAAGTTGGAATTTCTTAGTTTTGTTTCGAGTTCTAGATTTTGTTATTGAATGCATGTTCGAAGATTTGTTCTAAATCTTGTGACAATACTACGTATTGAAAATTTTGCGACGTCCACTTGCGACGAAAGTACTCTTTTGTCGCAACATGCAAGAGAAAAGGTTCATTTTTTCTAAATCTACCCCATATTTGTCACAATCTCGACGCCTACAATTTGACTGAATTATCATGGTCAATTTTCGTTAAATATTCGATGAACATTGGTTGTTCGTCGCATATTCGATGAAAGTTGACCATAATAATTTAGTTAAAATTTACCATTGAAAATGACTTAAAATAAATAGGTGGACAGTGACCTAAAAATTGGCCTATAAATATTTGACGATTTAAATATGTTGTGACAATCTTGCTATAACAACGATGGTTCTGAAAGGGTATTTTTGTGTAGAAAAATGTTAGAGAATTTTGTTAGAGGTGGGGAAAAAAGTAAAGCGGGTGAAAAGGGTGATGGTAGATGTTATTTCTGTAACAACCCTCCTATGTTAAGGACAACTAATCTAACAACAGGTGCAAATTTTTTTTTTTGGTTTTAACTGTGTGTGCGCGCATGTAGAGAAACAACCTGCTCAACTCTACGTCAACAATCGAACCAAGAGGATGCAAGTAAGACTAACACAATCAAGATGACCCGACGTATCGTAGTGACAACCAGAAACAAACGCCCCTGGACATGAGGCAGGCAACTAGCAGCTATAAGCAGAATAGACACCAGGGGTTAGGCACAGTACTGTCACAGAATGAAAGAATCCAACAGTAGAGTCGCAGGGGTGGAACTGTTCCTTTAAACAACCTGAGACCACTGATACGGCTCAGAGTGTGTCGTAAGAGTGGAACTTTGCCTTTAAACAGCCTGAGACTCTTGATACGGCAGTGGATCCCTTCCACCGAATTACACACAGACAAAATACTAAACTACAAGAGGTGTCTATATCCTGCCCGACACGAACCGACTACGCAATAAAATACCACCAAGTATTGCCAAATCAGGGGCACTCATGACCTCTATGGGAGACGCAAGCCAGGAAAACTCTAAAAACGACCCACTCCTATTGAGACCCGAAGACATCAATCAGGACCAAATGCTCCAATAATTATTAGTAATCTACAGAGGCCTTATCATTAACGCTTCAATTTTACGAATAAAAACCCAGCAGTCTTAGACATCCCGAACAGTTCAATTAACAATATTAACATTGCGATTCACCCAATCATCAGTGACCTTGCAAATTAAAACAACTCTTGTTGTTGCAATCAACAAGTAATATCAGGGGAAAACAATCATTAAAATTGCGAATCAACCATCGTCAATTCCCTGGCGATTAAAACAACCTTATCATTGCAAATTAACAAGTACTCATCATGGCAATTAGACAATAATAATTTTCATGCATCATCATTTCCCTGGCAAATTATACAACCTTATTATTGCATGTCAAAGATTAATACCAAGGTAATAAAACTAATTATTAAGAATTCCATTTTAACAAGCATTACCATGGCCATTGAACAAATATTAAAATTGCGGCTTTAACCAATATTAATATTTCTATTTAACAATTATTATCATTGCATCCATTTTAAACAATATTAACATATAAGCCTATAACCAATAATCAATGAATGCCTATTAATAACATGGCCAATAACCAAGATAATATTAATATGTGGAAGCCAGTAATATGTGAAGGCCAAAATTAATGTTGCACCTAAAACCATATTGATATTTAAAATTAAACAAGTATTGTCAATGGCAATCCAATTTAAAAGCTATTAACATATAAGCATATAACTAATATTAAAATAATGCCTATTAAAATAATGCCTATCT
This sequence comes from Picea glauca, assembly GCA_000966675.3. Classification (NCBI taxonomy): domain Eukaryota; kingdom Viridiplantae; phylum Streptophyta; class Pinopsida; order Pinales; family Pinaceae; genus Picea; species Picea glauca. Next base: position 242,001 of record JZKD02S1722139.1, read on the forward strand.
TATCATTACCTTCACGTCTCAATTACTCGAAGTTGATCATGACCCATTAACCCATAATTATATAAGCGAACTTCTTCCAATATCCTGGCCTTCATGAATAATTAAACGTGCATATAAAGGCACCAGTTTGAATGTAAGAAAAATAGAAAAGCACAAAAAGGTATTAGTATGCAGATAAATTTTTAAATTTAGTGTGCACATTAAAAACACCATTAAAAATTAGGTTTTAATCTAGAACAATTAGCCCATGCACCGATCTTGTAATTAATAATCAATATTGCGCATGATAACTATTATGACTCTTCATTGCAGAAATTCTGAAGCCACAATAACCAATGAATGGTTGGTTCCATGTTCACCGTGTAAGGATTTAACATTGTGCTTCTACTAAATATGACCTTTCATAAAATTTTATTGAACTAATAACCAGTGAGGATAAACGTACTAAATTATTAATGCCGAGTACATTCCAATCAATGAACAATATTAACTATACATAAACTAATATTCTTTTCTCCGTATGGCTATTGGGCATTGTACTTGATCTAATCATGAAAGTTTATTGCAAATGAGGAATTATTAACGGACTAATAAAGTAAAAGAGGATATACCCCAAAAACCAATAATGACTTTTTAATTCCAGAATCGTGGACCAATCATGGACTAATGAAGACTGATATTCGTACCAGTTCCGGTGATAATCAGGATACAATTAAATTTAGTATGGGTAAGACATCTCTTCTAATTTGATGAAAACAAATCCTAAATTTACACTAAACTCCTACTGTCCTCTCAGTCCGGTAATCCTCTTGGGAAATAAAATAATAAAGGTCAGACCAAATTATTAAGTCTGAACGTCGAAACCCTACAGAGTGAGGAGGCGTGTGAAGAGAAGACCGGGTGTCTTGGCTAGGCGTGCCAACTGACGGGTGGCTCAACCAACAGTTTTGGATTGTTAAAGACGCCCTTTAAATCTAAGGTTTGATACAGCACTGCCCACACAGCTCAGTCAAGGCAGAAGGTAACAGTTGTCATCCCAGAACGGCCATTCAGTGCGTAGGGGTTATAGGATGAAGATGTGCACTCACGACCTCAAAGAGGGGTGAGGCCATGCACATAAGTAACAGCCTCCTTGACATCAAATTTGGAACAGACATTATGTAACAGCACCCATAATAAATGTACCATAATAGTAAAATTATAATATTGAAAACGGATTATTAAATCCGCACCATTAAACCATTGTATTAAACGCGGCTAGTAAAACCCTAATCTTAAAACGATATTACTCCCAATATTAAATCGATAATGGAACCATAGGATTTAAAACAAAATGCTAAAACCAGATAATGAGGCAACAATATTAACCAGATCACGGAACGATAATAGAGCCATGATATTTAAAACCATGCTCCCTTTATGAAAGAACCATACTCGGTCTGGGCACAACGCAGTTTGGTAACTGAGGAAACAAAAAGAGATTGTCGCCTTCAAGAAAGACGCAAAGGTGTCGGGTTCAAGACAGACTGCTCAAGCAATAACCTAAAGGGGACGGATTACTAGAAGTGACAGGATTCTTCAGGATTTAGGAAGGGTGACGGTGTTTTACAGTCTACAGCCCAAATCGACCCTCCTATTAGTGCCAAACGAAAATGGCTCCCGACAGTAAGCACACCCAAATAAAACAAGGACGAATTAGGTGACTTGGTCAAATCGACTACAACACGCATCCAGTTCAAGCTCGAGCTACAAGCCACACTCCCATTGACAACATGTCGGCACCAAGACCAAGCGAAAGAAGAAAACCCACCGTGTAATGTCTCCACGGTGGAAATAAAATCGACCAGGTACATCAAGGGAACCCCCGAGATATAAGAAGGGCCCAAAATGAATATAAACGCCGGGGTATCAAGATATAAAAACCGTACTGCAAATCAAGCTCCCGGTGTGAAAAAAAATTTACGCCCAAGGGAATGCGTGAAGGCCACGGAGATAATAAACAAAGCCCAGAACACATAACAATGCCCCAGATGAAAGAGTAAACCTTACTGCCCCAAACAACCACGACATTAAATGAAATAGCATGAACCACAGCAGATTACTTGAACCCTCAACTACAATGTTTAAAAATGAAGATCTTCTAAAATACCCCCCCCCTTTTTTTTACAGAGTATTAAGGACTGGAAACAACATTACACAACAATACAACCATAATCACAGCAGTAAATCACTATCCATTCTACTCTACTCAGTTTAGGAACATACCTTTG
>JZKD02S1722139.1:285601-333587 GCA_000966675.3 Picea glauca
AATAACATTACTAATCTAAATTACAACTAATGGCCTAAGCCGACATAAATAAAATAGCATTACTAATCTAATATGCCCCAATCAAGGGGTAATGAGCCAATATTAGGGCTTAACACTCCCTGCAAGGCTTGGGGCTATTTTCCATGGATGGAATAATTGTAAAATACAATACAATAACTAAATTGATAGACTATGTTAGACCGTGCTACAATTATAACGATTGGATGCAGCTGGTCGGGTACATGCAAAGTATGCGGAGATATGCACCCACCGCAAATTATATACAACTAATAAACAAGGATAAAAATAAGGGAGCAACTATCTATATTGATGGAAGGCCTAAAGTTTCCATCAATATCGCAGGGTTTATAAACAACACACGACCCAGGACAACAAACAAACAACCGAATTGCATATTTGAGGGACGTGAACATAATCGAGTAGTCATGTGCGCAATAAAAAAAATAGCTCCCGGGGAAGAGTTATTAGTGGATTACCATTTGAATCAAATAGACACATTGACTAATAGTGTGTAGGTTCTTATGCAACACCTCTTAAACAAACCTCTACGTATTGCATTATATTTTTTTATTATCTTTAACATTGTTGTAAATATTATCGTTAACATTGTTTTTTTTTTATCATTAACAATTTTTTAAATATTTGGGAGTTCTAATTATATTATAATGTGGCAGGATGATCATGGAAAAGGGCCAGCCGCAGAACATGTAAATGATTATCAATTTCCACTTTCATTTTATGTTTTTTTTATTATTTTCTTATATAATTTTATTGAAATAACATTGTTTTTGTTGAAATTATATGTAGTCAGCAGGCCATGTGGATCATGATTCCGCCGATGAGGAGGGATTTTATTCTTGCGTTGATCTGATGCTCTCATTAAAAAAAATTATCATTAAAGATAAAAAGGAACTATTTATCTTGTTATATCGTCTAGAACAAACTCTATACGTGAAAGAAAGGATCAAGCTCCTTATGTCACAACTTAACACATATAAGATAATAACCATAATTTTTTTATTTTATTTTTAATGCACTCATATGTTCAATTATGATACTTTGTTCTTTAACTTTTACATTATCTCACGAAAAAACATTTTCTTTTTTATAAAGGAATATTTGGACCCTGTTTAGCCCAGGGTTGGTACTAGTGGCGCTACAGAGACGCTACAGAGTCCTGATGCGAGCGGTCATACAACTTCTAGAGCACTATTTACTTCTCCATCTTCCACACCTCATGCAGATAGGAGCCATAACATGCACCGACAGGCATCCACACATCGATCAAATTTTAGAGAGGGTGGCAGAGATGAGGATCATAGTGATGTGGTTAAGATGGATGCATTTCCTAGAGCTAGATGTGTGACAAGCATGGGGACCCTTCCGTGCACATTTTTGATCAACGATAATGGACTTCCATTAAAACAATCAAGACTCCCAGGTAGTTTTAAATCATTTTAATCGTTTAATGTTGTACTCATACATAAATCGTCTAGATTATTAATTTTAAATTAATGATCATATCTTTTTGTGTGTAGGAAATGACCTTTTTTATAGGCACATAGAGAGAAAGGCCTTGTCTATTTTTGGGGAAACTTTATGCATGAGGTGGAATTTCCAAAATTCCAACCTCAAAAAGGAACTTATGGATTATCTTGAAGGCCTCTTTGGTGTAGACATGTTCAATATAAAAGTGGTCACATTGGCAACGGGTGAATATTTAAAATATAACTGAGATGTTTATAGATGAAGCTTGGAAATAAATCCTAGGTATGAGCATCCTCACTCAATTCCAGAGAGAGAGTGCAAGGCAGTCATTGATGATGCAAAAGAGAATATTTTAAGAAAATCAGGAGAACAAATAACTGGTACATGTTGATGGGCGAAACTGACCGTCCGTCAACTGGGAGAGTGGAACCGGTCCGGGGTTGTCTAAATAACCCAATCCGTTTGGAATGGACCACCCTGACGAGTTTAACGACTTCGTTGGCCGCCCTGAGGTATTTTAAGAAAACCAAAGAGAAAACTAATCTAAACTAACTAATCTATCTAAAACTAATAAAAAAAAACTAACTAAAACTAAATACAAGAAACTAAACTAATTAAAACAAATAAAACTAACTAAACTAACTAAAAGAAACTAAACTAATCTATCTAAAACAAACTACTAAATCAAACTAAAATATAACAATTCTAACTATTATATACAATCTAGTGATTACATTTATAATAACTCAAATCAACTATCTAATTACCATATGCAATATTACTTATTCACAAATGTATACTATAAACAATCTACATATTTAATTAAAACCTGCAAAACTCATGTATTTTCTGCCCTAAGACAGCAAGATATGTTTTTTGATTTTTTATATTTTGTGAAAAAGAAATAAAACTTATTGAAACTAAACGATCTAATATATTTACTGAAATTAAACAATCTAATATAAATCTAATTAAAATTATTTCTAAATTAAGCTACTTAATGAAAACAACAAGAAACGACTAACTGACCTGGAAGCGCTCCTAATTTATCCCATGTGTGATGACTTTGAATGTGTTCGGAGGAAGGAAACTCGCACCGAATTGGTTCAAAAGTTTCTCGTAAACGATCAGCTGAGCTGCTCTTCGAGTTGGTTTGCAGGGCAACCAAGACATAAAAATTTCATAACAACTATAAGATGTATAAATCTTTGCAAATAAGGGAAACATGTTATGCAAAAACTTATATTTGATAATTCAATCAATGAAGAAGATAAACCTATCATTCACAAACTGAATTAAACAATTGTTATGTATTTTATACAATTGGAAGAAACAAGATATGGATTACAGTAATTAAAATTATATCATTTGCACATGATCTAGATGGCTAAAGTAGTCATAAATCATAAACAAAGTGATATACACAACATGAAACAAAATGTTGATATAATGAGAAGTTAAAGCTGTGACAAAACACCAAATTTTGCTTCAGTCTGTATTAAAAATCCATATCCTTGTTCTCCCACGAATGAGGATGTTAATTATTACAAAAATGATAAGTATTTATAAGTCTCTCCACAGGGTAAAAGCTCCCTGTGGATAATATCAAACTGTTTTACATAATCTGGGAAATATCCCAAAATCAACTAAACTAAGAAACTAAAATGCAAGTGAAATCTTTGAAATATCCGCTAACTACTCATAAACTCAATTGCAATTCAAATTTACCTGCAATAGGACACAAATATCCAATTAGAAAGATATTTCAATAACAAAACACTAAAAAATTGATCCTACAGACTTAGCTACAGAATCATCTCATTCTGTAGCTAGTCTAAAATAACATACAGGACCAGATAGAAGTCAAACAAAATCTTTTTAAAACAATCTAATTTAATTTTCTTATAATGAAGGTTCTATCAAATTTATCATTCAAATCAAACCAAATCGAAAAGGATGCAATCGAAATAGGATAAGAATGCTTTGTTTTTAAATTACCATAAAATCGGGTCAAATAATAACCAAACTGTTTCATATCCAAATGCAATTACAAGTAAATCGTATCGTATTCAAAATCGATATAGTTATAATCGAACACAATCACAATCGATTGGTTAAGGCTGTGCATAAAATTCACATTGTGTTAATCAAATACCAAACTATTACGACTATACTCAAAACGAAACATGCATAACAGTACCCACAAACTTTTCCATAGTCTTCGTTCGTTGAGTGTCATACAGTTAACCGATAGGATCAAATAGCAATCACAACTATCATTGACTCATTATAGTCATAGCAATAGATTGATATTATTCAATCATGTATAAAGATAGGTAACTGTTTCAATTGTATTCAAATGAAATCATACTCAATGAGTATACACCCAACGAATCTCGTTATCGATCACCACTCAGTCAACATACAAGAGTGTGATAGAATCAACAGAATTCATAATATAAATTGGGTGAATAATCAAAACGAATATGGATGAGTTTAATTATAGAAACAAATCATGAGACTGGATACAGTTAATTTCATTCCTCAAATCGAATTCAAACAATATATTTGTTGCAATCTGATAACATGGTCAAACAAAACAGTCTGAATCGATTTGGTTGGGTATAACAACTACGATTCGTATCTATTCGCAATTCGGTCATGCAATAACAAAATGGTATTCGAATTGGTCAAAAAATATAGAATATACAATCACAATAGTTAACCATAATTGCCAACCATATCGCATAGAATATAACCAATTCGAAATGAGATATTGACTATGTTCAAAATTGGAATACCAAGAACAACCTGTGTTTAGAAAATATTAACAACTTCGATTATCAACAGAGTATTCGATTGAATCCAAATTAAAACAAATCAAATTTATCTGGGGATCACTCGAATCAAAACCAAATCCAAACAAAACTTAAACAATAATGAAAATTGATTTATCAAAACAAAATTATATACAATAGTGCATGCTTGTGTGACAGGGAAAATCCACGGTCTAAACAGAGTTTATGATTATGTCATATAAATAGGTGAAAGTCATACCAGTGAGGCTGTTCAAGCTACGCCAATTTTGAATTGACGACTGCTGTAGCCGACTCCACATTTTTAAACAAAATCGAACCTGTTGTTCGTTGTTTCTTATCAATGGATGGCATCTTCGCTTTTTCACTGGTGAGCTTTACAACTTGATCCTCCAAAGCATGAATTCTGGACTGCAGCATTGGCACATCGAGGTAATACCTTTCTAACCATAAGCCACACTGATCACATGGTGGAGCAGCTGGTTGAGATAGAGCAAAAAGGGGTTTCGATGAGTAACCAAGGGTTTCACAAGGCATTTTGATGCCTGGATAATTAAGGTCACTTTGCAAGAAAGGTGGTAGGTTCTTCACAAAATCATATGTGGGTTTATCACACAGACCTTTAGAATAGGGATACTCACTTGCCAGATAGCATTCAATCTCCGAGTCAGAATCTCCACTTACCATGATAGGGTCAGGGTTGACAGGAATTTTCGGTTTGTTTCTTGCCATGCAAGAGATTAACCGGGCATTTTTCTTTCCTTTAGAATTCGCATCAGGTTTGGCCTTAGGCCTTTTAGCCACGAGTTTAACAATTTCCACATTTGTGGTCACAGAACCAGGTAGGTCAATAGGTGAGTCAGGTAGGGGTTTGGGTAGAAGAGCATTGTAAGGGACAGGGGGTACTAACTTTCTCTCGCTCACCACAGGTTTGTCAACCTGTGGTGGGCTTGAGTCCTCAAACTTATTGCGATAAATAAAGTCATTCCAACAGTCCTAATGTAACCCCAAATGACAAACCACAAGCATTTTAATTAACCCAAAATGAAATAGGCTATTATCGGCCTGGTTCCGTTTGTACCTTTTAGACATTTTAAACAGACTCCTATGCAAGTAGTAAGGCATATTAATCTCATAGACCATGAAAATCATAAGTAGCCGAAGGTGGTACAAGAAAACGAAACCATACTGGCCCTCACAGGTAATGAACTACTTGGTTACCATCAGGAAGTCGTACCATCATTGCTTTAGCATATTCACGGGCAAACCTTTGTCATAGGAGCTCACTCTTCGTGACTGGAAGAGAAATGTCCATGGGACATCTTCCACTTTACAATTTTTTGACCATCTCTGTCCGACATCAGGCAGACCGGTAGCTAGACTGAGGAATTGCTCATTGATTTCCAATTGCACATCCCCAACCTTGGCTCGGCAGCCATCGAAGGTTAATGCAAATTGCTGAGCCATGCTAGGGTTATGGCCATCAAACTTTCGTATGAACGGGATCCATCCAAATTATTCCAGGTCACTGTAAGCACCATCGAACATCAACAATGCCTGGATACCATTGGGTTCAACCCTTACGACTGGAGCCATGGTGTGGGCTCCTAGTAGGGTTTGGATTGAACATACAATACATAGGAGCAAAAATAGTTGTGGCTAACAGCTGCAAGCACTCAAAGGGGAATGAATTAATGTATGCGTGCGAAGGTGGTGGGATTATCACCGCCATGCAGCATATTAATGGCACAGTACAGTGTTGTTCAATCACTCATCATATCGTTTAAACCATACTAATCGGACAACCCAAAAATTTGAGCAGTGGATAATCATATCAACGTTCCATTAATCAATGTAAAACCAAAACCATAAATCAATGCGTCATAGTATAATTCAAACCAAAGTAAAATCCAAATGTTTCACCAACTCTCCATGTGTATAATCAAACATTGCCATTCAATATGAAATCAAACTCATGCGCTTGTCACATAATATGTAACCAAAGTTTATAAAACATAGTGATAAGAGATTTCATAAAATCGATAAGCCAAGAGCTTTTGATAGTAAGGATCACATCACATAAAAATTAAAATCAATCATAACCCCTATATAATCAAGTATAATTCATGAATTAACGTGCTTAATGCCTTGTCAATTAAATAAAAGTCAAGTTGCGCAATCACATTAGGAATAGGTGCATGGACATAGTTTGAAAAATCATTTTAGCCACATGATAAACCAATGGTGAAGTGTCTTTCATAATATCAGTAAAAGACTATGAAAGTTCAAATAACGATGGAGGAGTTTTCACGCTTTTAGTTGTGAAAACTAAATTGAAACTAATTTGCAAATGTTGCAAGGAAAGAAAAATATTGTCTTTTTGCAAAATGCGATGTCAATTTGAAATTCAGAAGTCATAGGTGTAGGCAGCTTTTAGGGCAATAAAAAAAATTGAATTGGCTGCCAACAGTACACCAAGGTAAATTACAATTTATTGAATTCAATACTAGCTTTATTTTTCTTTAGATATAAATAAAAGTGTTTTTATACATAACATACTTGAAAATTTTGATGATAGGTTTCCTGACACTTCGAAGGAAACCAAAGCAAGGATTTCCAAACATCGCCAACACAAGCTAGGCCCGGGCGGCTACTTGAGGTTACAGTCATGAATCATAATTGCCCAAACATCTTAAGAATATTATTTGTATCACCTTACAACTTTAAGGTAATTGCATCCAAAATCATTAAAAAACCATACCCTTATGCAATGCAGGGTGATGACTTCGGAACTGGAACCACGGAGGAAGACCTCCAACTTGGTTACAAGTACGGTTATAAAGCCGTGGTTGATTGTAAGAAAATCATGGGGTAGACCCAAAGATCCAATTTGCTGGATAAGGTAAATAAAAATCAATCCACATTAACCTTTTGTTACTTATAAAATATGTAAATGTTTGATATCGTCCATAATTTAATGTCTTACTTTGTTTTAATCAGGGGAGAAACACTATCAACCCTACCATTAGTGCTGAACAATAGAGTGTTGATAGTAAAACGCAGCCAGAAGATCATGGTGCTCCCCAGCAGCCCCATTTCAATGAGGTGCATCCCCAAGATGTTCTTGTGAATGCAGAGACCCACGACGGTAAAATGTCTATATATTAATCATATACTTAATAATTTTGTACTTATAAATTTTGACGTTTCAATGACAGATAATGTCATAGATGATCAACCTCAACCTGAAGATTAGGTGAACAAGCCGACAATCATTCCAATGGTGCCGACTAGAGGACCAGGTAAATAATTGCATTGCAATTTTTTTTTTCAATAATAATGAACTAATTCAACCCTATTTAAGAATTGGCCATATAAATTTAATATTTTTTATTTTTTTAGGTGATGGCCCCTCACAACATCATCCACGCTGTGGGTATGATACCAGACGTACTTGGTGTGAAAGGACTGAAACAACATCATATGCTGAAGAGAACCCAGTAAAAGAAGACATAGACATTGATGATTTGCTTAAGCACTCGAAAGAAAAAAAGAAAACTAAAAGAAATTCATGATGTCATGTAATAATTTTATAATATAGTTAGATGTACATTATATATCTGATAATATACACAAGGCTATTTCTATGTCTTGTATATATCTGTGAATGTAATTTTGTTATACACTTAATGAAATTTTCCATACATATGAAATTTCCATGGTGATTCCCCAAGTTTCTGTCTGGTCTTAAAGGTTTGCAGAGGATACATCCTAATCTATACTCCCTCCTAATATCTGAAGAAATAGGAAGTGCTCCAATCCTATCCATTAAATTTCCATTCAAATTCATTGGCTAGGTGAATGAATACTACATCTTTCATGAGAGTTGTTGATTGCAAATTAGTGAACAAATAATCCAATTTTCCAGTATCCAACGGAATAGGTTTTCTGGTAATATGGAAATATTGCCCTGGTAGTTAAACAACTAAATATAGCAATGAAACCTAGTGACTGAGGATGGATTTCTTTTGGGGTCTTATCCTTAGATTTTCAATACAATCTTCCGCGTGGATAATAGTTGGTAAGATAAAAATGGTTTCGCTGACTTGGTGACAGCTGCGACAACATGTTATGTGGTTTAGGGCATTGATTATGTCCCTTAATCCCTAAAGGATTCATAAATGACCCAAGGTCCTTATTTTCCTCACTTGACCATGGCTAATTACTTAATGCACATGTCCCTAGTGCAAAATATTTCATAATGGTACACATATTCAACTTGGAGGCCAAATATTTCCTCTAAAGGGATTATGTTGAAGGTGATGTTTGTGGATATTGAGCCTTACAAATCCATTTATGGAATAATTCCCTTATTGTCCTCCCTTTGTTATGGTAAATTCCTCGAGACCCATTCCTACTATGAGAAAACTCATTATTATACCCATATCATACTTATATGACAATGATTCACTTTAAAGGAACTATGTTGTAGTTTGAGGACTTGATCATGGCCTATTAGATCAAGAATATTAACTTAGGTCCTAATTCCCTCGACTTCTGACCCGACCATGGTCAAGGCTCTACTACCCATCCCTAATGCATAAAACCTTCTAATGGCATCCACATACCACTATCATGATAATGATATCTTATATAGTGCATGTTTTGTGGTTTGTGGCGTTGTCCGTGGCCCTTGTAGGTCCCCGAAAGATTCATTTAGAGCCTAAGGGATTTATTTTCCTCTCATGCACATTATCAAGGAATTGAGACCTATCCCCATTATCTAAGGAATTATAGGAGAAACCATGTTACACTTGGAGGATATGGTAATATTAATATTAAAATGGTAATATTAATATTAATATTAAAATGGTAATATTAATATTAATATTAAAATTGCAGCCTAAAATATTACTACTAGAGGCGGGCAATAGGGACAAGTATGGGCCAAATCATAGTGAATGATAGTGTTTTTGATGCCATATTAACATAACCGATTTTTCTTGAATAAGTGAAACTAGTTTTTTCCCTCATATTCATAACTATATGAAGTTGTTGATTAGAGATTATTTTGTAACCAGTATGAAGATGTCTAATATTGATGTAAGTGCTTATATTTGATCATTCATTGGTATTAGCATCAAGACTTAATGGTGTCCACCCTTTGCAGGTTTTGACATGTATAAATGTTATGTATTATTGATTCACATGTTCAATGGCCTATTGATTGATGGGTTGTTTACCTAGAAGGTTAAAAGGTTGATAGATTGATGATCCTTACCTTTATTTAGTGTATATAGGTTTAAATGTATTAACCTTGTTCCTAAGGATTGTCATGTTTAAAAGTAAAGATACCTTTCATCCACGGTGTTGTAGATGTCTGGTAAGAGGAATTTGTCTTAGGGATACTATGAATGAGTTTGATTGATGTTAAACCAATAATCTTTGGTGGCATATTTGTATTTTTAACAAGACTTAGTTGTAACCACCCTTGAGTGTCATGTATGCATTGAATGAGTAGACCTCTTATTTATGCAGAGTGAATTTATAATTCATGAATAGGATTGTATATGTCCATTAATTTGAATGCATGTCTATTGATATGAATGCATGGATGTGTTTAATTGTTGAACATGAAATTGTACTTGTTATGCTTTGGATAATACCATTTTTAACTAGTTGTCTTCATATTGAAGGTTATGCTATGTTGTTTACATTGAATGATAGTTTTGAGTGGGTTGTATGAGACTCTTCATAATGAGAAGGTATTAAATGATCATATAGCAAGTGTGAAATTGTGTTATGTATGACATGGTATAATACATATTTTCTCTTGTTGTTAGCTACCATATGAAAGAGAGAAACATATTTTAGTTATGCCTTTGAAACTTATCATGTGAATGATTGCGAACTTTCATATAGTAGATTAGTATTAAGTCTATTATGGTAATATTAATATTAAAATGGTAATATTAATATTAATATCAAAATTGCAGCACAAAATAATTATATATATATTTTTTTAAAATAAATTTTTGTCTTTGAATATTCGACGACAACTTCAAAAGTTGTCATCGAATATGAGACGAATTTTTTTTGATGCGACAGTTTATATATATAAACAACACAAAGATGTCGTCGCATATGCGACAACAACGTCTAGTGATACGACGGTTTTTCCATATATACAACGAAATGTTGTCATCGCCTATGCGACGACAATGTCTATTACTGCGACAGTTTTGCTATATAAACAACGAAAATGTGGCGTCGCATATGCGATGACAACTTCTATTGATGCGTTGGTTTTTATATATAAACAACAAAAATTTGCCGTTTCATATGCGATGACAGTTTCTATTGATGCGACGTTTTTGGTATAAAAGTTGTGGTCGTAATTTAGACAAAATGTTAGTTTCACATTGTTTTCCTATATTGTTGCTTATGCGACGTTTGTTCAAGTTCATCACAAATTCCACGCCACATAAAACGACGTTTCAGAGACTCCAGATTCGTCGCAATATCAATGAAATAACATCACAATAGCATCAAAAAAACCATAGAAAAATGGCCCAAATATGCTAGTGTGAGGACTATCATGATCTGCAAAGAACAATTATAATGGAGGAAGAAATGTATAGTGCACAAGACTGAATTTTGCAGGAATATTAATAAAGATATGAAGTTACTCATCTTTGTGGACATAGCCCCAAGAGGGGGAAAACCACGATACATCTGGGTTATGTGTGAATGTTGGCTACTTGTGGTTATATTTTCTTTAATGAGTTTTAGGATGAACATGTTAAGGAAATTATACTACGCACTAAGGATAAAATGATGAAATATGTAAATCAACACTAAATGGATGAATGTCATAGTTAGTATTCAAATCTGAATCCTTAGTTGTCGTAAATGAATATATGTCATTGGGTATATGTTGTTATAATGGTTAACAAAGTTTTGTTGGAATAGTTATGTCTCTGGTCATAACTAAGATATAGCTAGGGATAGCCTAATAAATGGGTATTCGAGGGCTAGAAATTGAGTATATCTAATGCCCCTGAGAGAGAATCACATCCCATCCTATGGTTATAGAAACCTGAGTCCTACAGCCACACATTGAATACATATCGAGTGAAACTACGTAGTGAACTCAGTGCAATGTGTTGCCTTATGGTATACAGAAGGGCCCATGGTTGAAGGGTTGTTGGTAATCTTGTTGTTAGAACCTAGGTCTACCCACTAAGCCAAAAAAAGGTTCTATTGTTGGTTGGAACTCATAAGATTATATCGAGAGGGATGTATCATGTAGTATAGCATGAGGGTTTAAGAAATGGGATTTTTTTAGGTTGGAACTACACAAAAGAAAATATTGAAAGATGGTTGACAGTTCAGGAACTAGAGTTTTCCCACAAATATAATATAATCCCTAGGTTTAAGCCAAGACAATACTTGGAGAGATACGTATTCGGTGAAATACATGATAGTTTCTTTAGTGAGTTTATCAAGCTATTACAGGAGTGGATAGCACGGTTGAAATATACCCATCTGACAAATAGAGTTATATCAGTGGAGTGGACAAAATTAAGCGGTTGAAGAGGGTGAATAACAAATTCATGCATAGTAGACTTTTGGCTAGATAACATTGTAGTGGGTTATATCACTGAGTTGGTACTAGATACATCGAAGTCTTACAATGTAGTAGAAAAGGAGTTTCTTAAGGGCCCAAGGGGAAGGTACATCAGGTCATTATAAACTTCAATGAAGAGATTATTGCATGATAAAGGGATATTAACCATGGAATCAAACAACTAAACTACCCTGCATGCTTGGGGAGTTAGGGGAAACAATAAGGAAGGTATGCGATGAAGGGGGAAATGGATAGATGAGTGTATTAAATAGAAAGCTCCAATTATGATGGATCAAGAGGATATCCAAGAAATTTTGTAGAAGGTAGGAATGACGCGCAGCGACAAACCCTACCAATATAATCTCAATAAGAATAAAAGAGCACTAGATGAGAGGGTGATACAAAAAGAAGCTATGATACTAATTGATAAAATATACATAATAACAACAACATGGCAGAAAAATAATACTATACAATACTCTCTAATGTATTCACTCCAATGTTACATGTTTATAGTACAATGGGTGATGCCACCTCATAAAGAGATTTTCTCTAGATCCTAAAATCATGCATGATGACAAGGCTAGGAAATATTAACTAAATCATTAGTCATCAATTAAGGATATATTACTAATATCCTAAATGAATAATACAAATATAGGTGACAATTTAGACTTAGTGATTGGTTAAGGTAAGCCATAGGCTAAGAATCACCCCTCAATCACAAGTCCAATCAATAATACCATCAATAAAGAATAAATGAGTATCAATTCCAAGTATTCATACTGAAACTCCTGAGCTGAGACTCGATGAAGAAATGCCTAAAAAACCACCAATCTAGATGTTGAATGGTTCATCTGAAATGAACTAGAAAAGAGATGAGATATGCAATTGAACAACTGCGATATTTGAACATTTCCTGATTGGTTGACAATTTGATCATTTTTCTAGGTATTTTACCTAGAAGAATCTAATGTCTTCTGTTAATTGGTGAACATGTACTATCACCACTCTACTATTAGTGTATCACTGGAAGTTCTCTCTAAATATGTGTTTTGGGATAACCACTGACCAATTGATACCATGTATATGATGGTTTTTGGATGACCACTAACCAATTTTGACACTTTAAGGTTTCCAATAACATTCCAATGTATAATGTGTATGATTCAATTGTGAGTCATTGAACCATAATCCTGCCAAAGTATGTCATCTCTGGGAAATATCACTATGTAATCATGTGAGCCAATGTGCATGTAATTTTTTCACTTAATGTAAACTCCAATCTGATGAGAGAGAACCAAGATAAGTGAATCAAATTCTAGTCTAACATATCCTTGAAAATGATCGACAACTCAATCAAATTCCAAGATGAAATGCAAAGGATCCTCTTGTCCTCTGCTAGGTCGAATGACCATCTATGTGAACCAAACATCCACATTATTTCTCTCAAAATCAAAATCAACATCCCAATTATGTATGATTCAAATTACACTTATTGAACCATATTTCTTCTAAAGTTTGTCATGTACAGACCGCAGTTTCCCATTTAAAAAATTTCATGCCCACCTGGCATACTTGTTGTTGAAAATTTCATCTTGAAAACCATCTTAAATTCCATCATCAATTCCCCCTTTATCAGCTGAAAAGAGATACCAAGAGTGGTTTCATGAACCATCGTCACTGCAAATTTGAGCTCCGCCCTTAAGGTGCATGAGATTTACATCATTGTAGTCCATCCTTCTATTCTCAAGAGAGTACCATACTTGTTCCATTAGAGTATAACACAAAGTGGGCATGCGGAAAAAACCACATGTTATCTCATCCCATGAGGGCCATGCTTGAAAGATACACCATAAGGGGACCACTTATGTGAGGTGAAAAAATGATATGTGCAACAAGATTGGTATTTACTCGAGATTGAATTCTATGGTAATACTTATATAGTCGCTTGGTTGTTGATGAACATTGCCAAGGATCAGTCCACTCATAGTGAATCTTCAATATTGCATGTTTCTTCAACATTGAACATCTGTCTGAAGAATGGTTATGCATGCCACATTGTTGGAAATGATGGAGATCAAAACAATTATTTTCTATGTGACCAAATCGATTGCAATGTTGACATTTTTCATTATGATGTTGAACTTGAATAGAGGAAGTTGAAGCTTCTTGAAGGAATCCAACACTTTGGAACTTGATTGGTCTGGAATAATATGGAATATGAAAGGTAACTTCCTTGTCATATCCAAGTCCTATTTTATTCTTGTTGTAGATGATTTCTTCCTATGGTATGATGATGGGCTTGGAATGTATATTCTCAACCTGTTTCTTTGAAATCTGTGGAAGTGGATTTACTGTATGTTGTTGTAACATTGAAATATTTTCTTCACTAAACTTAAAAGAAAACTCTTGAAATGAAGGTTCATGAAAAGATTCATCTTTTTTTACATTTGGAGTTTTCTTAATCTGTTTATCCTTAACTAATTTTTGATTAAAAACATCATCATCATCATTATCATCATTGTCATAGAGAAGTTTATGTTAAACAAAAACTAGTTGAAAAAACTTCATTGGTTGTTGATTTTGGAGGTCCCTGATTTCATCATTCAATAGTTGGTATAGAGTTTGAAGAAGTCTAAATTTAGCTTCTTTCACTTGCAAACAAGTTAGAATTGATTGAAGAGTTGTTTTGTTCAATATCATTGTGTTGTATTCAATGGTGTTTATTAGAGTGGTCAATAACTCTAATAATTCTATATTTCGAGCCATTTCAAAACACTAAAAGAGGTATCCTTGTGTAGTTAGATCCTGATTACAATTTGACTATATAGAAGAAGGCTTCTCTGCATCTCATTCATTTGAATCGCTTTCTTGAACTTGAAAGTCTCTTGATTTTGTTTCACACTCTATTGTACTCGTTTTCTTGAACTTTTCTTTCTTTCTTCCAAGAAGTTGAGGGTGTTGGATACTACAAAAAATGCACCCAAAACATTGATGCTTACAATGACTCATGAATAGAATGATACAATCAAGTTGTGGGTGTCGGGTTCAACCGATAATGCACCTTATCACAAATTCAATTCAACTCAACATGATTTCAAAAAGACAAGTAAAATTACAAAGGGACATTTTGTAGGTTACAATGAATCTTGATTCTGATCTTGAATTACTCTTGAAATTTGAATGCGTTGTTGATGCTTTTGAGTCTATTTATCCTTTGATTATGAGCTTGACTTGTTCATTGATTTAGTATTCTTTTTTGAAGATTGATTTTCATTAGTTTTTCTTGAATGCATGTGGATGAGTAACATTGTGCTTGAGCTTGTGTGTGTTGAGTTAAATGTTAAAATTGTAAGTTTGTTTATGTCAAAACTAGACAGTAAACAATATAAGCCTCCATGAAAATTTCACCACAACACACTACGCAAGCATACTAAGAGTGTACCTAATATCCCCTTACTTAATTTCGGGTGGATCTAGGACACAATCACTACAAATTATTTTTTTATTAAAATTTTGATACAAGATCAAGCTTTCACCTTGCATTCCTTCTTTGAAATTTTCCTTTTATTTACAAAATTCCTTCAATCATTCTTCCTTGAAGTTAAAAAATCACTTCAACATACTAATTATATCAATTTTAATTTCCCCCACAAAAATACCACTTTCCTTTTCTTAGGACTCAGAAAGAAACTTTTACAAATAATATTTGAAACTTGTTATTTTTGTACAACCATTCTCCAAAATCATTTGATAAATCTTTGTACTTATTCAAAAGTAACTTTATTTCATAAAGTTACTCACATGCACTTATTTATTGTAATCTTTCACTCACTTATTTAATCATTCACCATGATTAATTCTTAAAAACAAAAAACTTCACATTTTCCTTAGACCTCCAAAGAAGATAAAGTAATGAAAAGTGATATTTCAAAATAAATTTTGAAAAAACTCACTTCTAGCCACACGTCATGAGTGAAAACTTTTTCCTATGGGTTGTATTTCCCATAACTTCCTGGATTTAATGAGTTGTAGATTTGGAGGATTTAAGGAGTCGTCCTTAATGCTTCCATCATTGATGTAATTCTTCAAGGTATTCAGAATTTGCTTTAATCTCGGCTAGTTTCACATTTCAATGAGTTGCAAATTTTTTAGATTTCCCAAGGAATCAGGTAGATTCATTTCGCCACAATGCTCAAAATATTCTGAAGTTGTTGAGAACTTCTAAAATAATTTACTTCCTCAATGAAATAGAAAAAACCACAGTTGTGCGAGAGAAGCCATATTAAATTCGATGAGCTTACTACAATCATAATAATTTCTCTTCTCATGATCTCCTCATGCATGAAAACATACATTCTTTGAGTGTTAATGTTTGGAATATGCTACATATATGATTCAACAAATCTGGCATTCGAATGACAATTTTAATTGCAATATTGATAGGGGTAGCGATAAGGGCCATTGCATACGAGGGAGAAGAAATTCTAACGATAGAGGGTAGTCCCTTATTTGATAAGGATAAGCAATGGGTTGACGAGAAATAGTTGACCTCATAACTCATGCTTGACCAATGATAATGATTATTGATATAGCGATATATAAATAAAACGATGGATCGGATCTGAACCATATCTAGACGGATAGGAATTTTGAAGGATGTTGTTGGACAATGCATGCCCCTCGAGTGACAATAATAGGCACCAAACAGTTCAGATCTATAGCAATTTTAGTGTTTATCAAGAGAGTTTGGATCGCTTGGCTATTTTTCTAGGAGGAAATACCATAGTCCAAGGTTTTTTGTGAGTTGTTTGTTGCGTATTTGGTTGATCCTCATTGGCGAAAAAGGCATGCTTCTCTCATTAATCTCACCCATATCACAGAAGGAAGCTACAGACTCTCCTTCATGCGTCAAAGGAAGCTATAGGAAATTCTTCATCTACATCTTTTCACAATTAGATAAATCCACTTTCCTCGTTATTGGCCAGATCAACATTTGGTTGGCCATATCTACATTTTCTTGGCCAGAGACCTCTTTAGATCTGTGTATGTTAGAGGAGGATGGTTGGTACAGATTTATTCAATCGAGGATTTAATCACACAAATTGTAGAGAGAGGATTTTGGTAAATCTATTGATTGGAAACTTCAATGCATAAACACATCCATCGTGGAATCAAATCAAGAGACACAACTAAAGGCATCTCTAAATTCTCAATTAAAACATAAATTGAGATCTATCCATTATAAATGCATAAGATAAACAACATGCCATGAAAACTTATCTATTGAAATGATCACTATAGGTAACAGATTGTTTTCTTTATCTTGGGAAAATGTCTGCATCACTCTTGCATACGGGTGCATGACTCTTCTTGAAGACATTCCTTGAAAAATAAATCCAGAATAAAAAAATGATACAGTCCTTGATACATTCCATGATATGGTCCTCAATACGGTCTGCGATACGATCCTCAAAACGAAACTGCACTCAATACCATTTCTCTTCCTTCACAATTTTCACCATGGATCTAATATTATGACCATTTCTTCACCATGGCTTTGATATTTTCATCCTCTTTTCACCATAGCTCTGATACCAATTGATAAAACAAATAAGCTCTAATAATAATTGATAAAATATACATAATAAGAGCAACATGGCGGAAAATACATATTAGCCAATATTCTCAAATGTATTCACTCCAATGTTACATATTTATAGTACAATGGGTGATGCCACCTTATAGAGAGATTTTCTCTAGATCCTAAAATCATGCATGATGACAAGGATACGAAATCTTAACTAAATCATTAGTCATCACTTGAGGATATATCACTAATATCCTAAATGAAAAATACAAATTTTGGTGACAATTTAGACTTAGTGATTGGTTAAGGTAAGCCATAGGCTAACATAGGGAAGGCTTGGAGAGTGATGCGGAAGACGTAGAGGATCTCCGTGCTGTGAAGCACATTGAAGAAATATTGTGTTCCACATATGAAATAAATACTAAAGGAGAAGGATCTAATGGGGAATCAAGTACCGTTGTCCAGATCTGAATCAATGTACAACCTTAAACCCCATGTACGATTAACACATCAACAAAGAAAGAGTTGTTTATAGTGAGTGATATTCATGGGAATCTAGGATATCATAATAGAAGTGAGGGTACAAGTGGAATTACCAGCATAATTGTAGGTAGTGGTACAAGTGGAAGTACCAATAGCAATACTAGTGGGATTTTAAGTCCGAACAACAGTACACAGATATTAGTACCGCATAGAGAAGGTACAACACATTCTATAATGGCAGGTGTAGATCCAATGATAAGATTACCATAGTTCCATGGGGATGGAACATAAGACCCAGAGCAACACCTATTCATGTGTAAGATAATATCAGAAGTGAAAAGAGTCACTAATGACGCAACAAAAGTATCACAACTTGAAATAGTGTTCAGAAAATGTTCAGAAATTGCACATTTGATTGGTACATGAATATAGCGGTAAATAGTCCACATGGTGTGTCACGAACAGTAGAAGAGATCAAACATGCATTGATCACTATTTTCAGAGGTTGAAATCAGAGGATCAATTTATGAATCAGATGATTGATGTTAGATAGAAACGAAGAGAGTATGTATGGGACATCGATCATAAGTTCAAGAGGTTGAAAGGTAAACTGAAGTATCCCATTTCTGGCATGCAACATAGACAAAAAAATTTAAATTCTTTGTTACCACATTTCAAATATCCATTAAGACAAAAAAAATTCAAACCCAACTAGAGGCATTCCAGGCAACGATGCAGCTAGAGGAGAATCAATATAATCATACATATCTAGCTATAGAGGAGATAAAGGAAGACCTGAAGAACTTGAGAGTGAAATTAAACCAAAATAAAAGTAGGGAGAAAAAAAAAGCAATGTGGTGTACCCTTTCCAGATCAGAGGTACATCACAAGAATGAGTGTCCGACATTTGCGTGGTACATAGGAGTATGGATTCCAAATTCATTGCCTAGATGAGGGCCTTTGTTTGAAATATGAAAGACACATGGGCATGATCCTTATCACTTCCCTATGATGCAAAATCACAAGACAAAACCAAAGAGTACTTTCTGTAACTTTTGTAAGTTAGTGGGACATGAAGACAAAAATTGTAGAACCCTAAAGTTACTGAAGGAAAGAACCTCATATGAAAACATGATGCAGGCTAAGTTGATGGCAGGACAAACTGCACAATAGTTTGGAAGTGTGCAGCAATTTCAAGAAGTCCCATAATTTCAGCAACCCCTGCATTATAATCATGCACCACAGTATCATCAATAGAACATGGATCCGCAAGGGAACAAAGGAGGATTCTAAGGTAGAGGAAGAGGGGGAATCGATAGAGGCAGAGGGCCTATCATCTTCCATAATTGTCAGCAACAAGGACACTATGCCATATATTGTCCTCAAGCAACAACAACATGCATGTAGTGTCATGTAGAATATCACGTGACATAAGAGTGCCCGAAGTTAATGATGAAGATCCAAGAGAAGAGGAATCTAAATAAATAGAATGTTTAGTGGATTGCTGCATAAACAAGGGATCCTAGGAGGAACATCAATGTAGTGACTAGAGAAGGAGTGAAGACAAGATCATATGCACATAATCAGAAGAAGGAATCATAGTGCTCAATTCAGAATAACACTCATCCACAACAACAATTTGATGCAAAGAAGGAGAAGGAAACTTTCAAGGAAGGAAAGAAGGAGTTCGTGAAGGAGAATGTAGCCTTCACATCGAATACTTCACTGAGGTATGATACTCATGTTTTTATATACCTCGGTCTTTGGATCATACTTATAAAGGAAAGAAAATAGAGAAAGTAAGTAACTTTAAGAATTTCCTGGAATCTTGTGTTAAATTACTTAATAATAAGAATTCCATGGATTTGTTTAAAAGTATGCTTGACAAATGTAGCACAGAGGAAGGGGTCATAATAGAACCAAATAAGATTAATCATGTCCATAGAAAGAAAATAACTAGCAGAGACTTCAGATTGAATGAAAATATAGGAGACTTTAACCTGCGAAATGTTATCCTTGACTTCGGAAGCAATGAGAGAACCTACACTAGGGTATTCACCTATATAATTGAAGCTAGAAAACCAACATATCATGATCCCATAGGAAATTTGATGAATATAATAGTGGATCTATATGGTGTGCACACCACAACAAACTTTGAAGTGATGGATATGGTGGATGAGTCTATACCATTTCCACCACTATTAGAAATTGATTGGGCCTTTGATAATCAGGCCATAATTAATTTAAAGACTAGAGAGATGATATTTGAAGCTGGGAACTTTAGGATAGTAGCACCTTTTTATCCCTCATATTGTGAAAGATATGTAGAACCTATGCCTGACAATGTTATAGAGGATGATGTGAACCAAATGTATACAACTACTGCACGAGATCAAGACTATGTGAATCCAACTACATATGGAGTTCTTAGTTGGAGGAGTATGAATTCCTAGATGTCAGATTATGATACCGAAGTAGAAAATAGGAAGCAAAGACTACATGAATTCTCTACTAGAAGGTGTGCAAGAGTTACACTCACAACAAGATGAGTTGGGACAAAAGTAAGATAGTTTCTGACATTTACTGAAGAGGAAAATTTAGAAAACTTCCTGAAAAAAGTTAGAATCAGAGGTTTTTGGTAGTCAAAGATTATTAGTTTTGGATATATCATTGAGGGACACACCTAGATGATGGTGGGGTGCACATAAGAAGGTAATCTAGGACTGGTATCACTGTAAACGACTGTTGCACATACACTTTTGTAGGAGTCAGCAGGATAGACTCTTACATAAGTATGATGGAAGAGGGAACCCAAGACAACACATAGATTGTTGTGTTAATAATTGGATATTGGTACCACCATGGGAATGACCACATTACTTTATTCATACATTATAAGGAATACCTAGTAATTGGTACAAGGAGAAAGAACTGCATAAAGAAAATGCAAGTTGGGGCGTAGTGCAACATAAATTTATTAGAACCTTTGTATTTGAAAGTGAGAATCCATGGGTGGATCTAGCATTAAAGAGGATCAAAGGGAATATATTTGAAGAGTATGGGGTAGATACAGTTACAGTAGACAAATATTACAAAAACCAAATACTTGAACAATTAGTTTACTATTATCAGGTCACAGAGGATGAAGAAGAAGAGGAAAACCCATGTGACATGCATATATTAGAAGGGGAATGAGAAGCAAGGTTGGAATGAACCATGTTACAATCATAATATTTTAGTGCACCTATGAATATTCAAAAGGTCAATATTGGGACTGAAGATAATTCCAATATATCCAACATTGGAGATTACTAGGACAGTGAGACAATGGAAAACATAATTGAATTACTATGTGAGTACAATGACTTATTCCCAGCCACATTTTGAGAGATGAAATGGGTAGAAGGAGAAATTGGGGAAATGAAGATATCGATAATACCATAGGAAATACCAGTTAGATAGAGACCATACAAATTAAACCCCATCTATAAGTATAAGGTTAAGGTAGAAATTGACACAATGTTCGAATTAGGAATCATAGAGCCTATGGAAGAATCATAGTGGATTATTCCAATGGTGGTCCAAGAAAAAGAGACTAGAGGGATTAGGATATGTGTGGATTTGAAGAATTTAAATGATGCATTCATGCATGATCCTTTTCCTACTCCATTTACAGATCAGGCTTTAGATAATGTGGGAGGACAGGAAGTGTACTCTTTCATAGATGGATTTCCAAGTTACCATCAGATCAAAATTTCTTCCGAAGACAAGTAAAAAAAATTATTTAAAATAGAGTCGGGGTCAGATCAGTACACAATAATGCCATTTGCTTTAAATAATGCACCAACAATATTTTCTAGAGTAATAGTAGTTGAATTCAAGGATTTTATACATAAAGTTTTAGAGGTTTATCTGGATGATTGGACAATTTTCAGTTGATTGAAGGACCATGTAGAAATTATGAGGTTAATGTTAGACAGATGTAGGCAATGCCAGATCTCATTGAACATAAAAAGAAATTGTATTCAGCACACCATTTGGCATCATACTTGGGAATATTGTATGCAAACAGGGCTTGATAGTAGACCCTGCGAAAATTGTTGTTACTGCCAATTTACCACCACCAAATTCAGTGCACCAGTTGAGAGAAACATTTGGCAAAACAGGGTGCTACAGAAAATTCATAAAGGGGTATGAAAATATTACTGTGCCCATGCAGAAGTTACTGAAGAAAGACATTAGGTTTCATGGGAATGATGAATTCCAAGAGCGCTTGGACATACTGAAAGAGAAGATGGTGACAACACAAATTTTTACCTTTAAAAATTGGACAAAACAATTTCATGTGAATGTGGGTGCTTCATCCATTTCACTTGGAGCAGTTTTGGCACAATGAGGTGAAGGAGACATTGATCACCCAATATCTTTTGGTAGTAGAAAATTGTTTGATTCTGAGAAGAACTATAATACTACAGAACGGGAACATATGTCTATGGTATATTCCCTACAGAAGTTCATACATTATTTATTGGGTCAACATTTTAATATGTTTACATATTATTTCGATTTGAAGTACCTAGTTAACAAACCAATGTTGGGGGGGAGGATATGTAGATGGTTGTTATTGTTTTAGTAATTTGATTTAGAAATCATAGTAAAACCAGGAAAGCAGAATGTAGGACCAGATCGTTTGTCAATAATTATTAATGGAGAGGAGCCAAAGAACTTGGAGGATAATTTTCTTGATGCTAACTTATTTTCTTTTGAGATTGATGATAATTATTTTGTTGTCATTGTTGGATTTTTTAGCATAGGAATGGATCCTAGGTAATTTACTATCACAAAGAAAAAATATTTGGTAGTGTCTACTGCATACTATTATATGATTGCAGGTCATTTATACAAGTTAGGTGCAGTTGGAATTCTAAGAAGATGTGTGATGAAGCATGAAAGCTCCATGGTGTTAGCAGAAACACATGAAGGTAAAGCTGGAGGGAACCATGTAGGAAATCCTATATAAGAGAAGGTGATATGCGTAGGATTATGATGGCCTACAGTACATAGCGATGCAAAGGAATATTATCAGACCTATGATGTCTGTTAGAGGGTGGGAAAACCATCCAGAAGGGATGAAATGCCACTCTTTCCCCAAGTAAATTTAAAGGTATTTGATAAATGGGTTGTGGATTTTAGTGGACCCATTAACCAACTAACAAGGAGGTTAGTATCCAGATACATCATCACTGTGACATAATACTTAACCAGATGGAAAGAAGCAGTCCTCGTGAAGGATTGCAATGTAGAAATTGTAGCGTAGTTTCTCTTTGACAACATGGTGACAATATCACCTTCTCTTATTAACAATAGTGATCAGGAAACTCATTTTATTAACAATACAATTAGGGATATGGCAGAATAATTCGAGATACATCATCATAAGATCACACCTTACCATCCCTAGGAAAATAGTACAGTAGAATCTTTTAACAAGATTCTAGAAAATGCATT
This sequence comes from Picea glauca, assembly GCA_000966675.3. Lineage (NCBI taxonomy): Eukaryota > Viridiplantae > Streptophyta > Pinopsida > Pinales > Pinaceae > Picea > Picea glauca. The sequence goes on from JZKD02S1722139.1 coordinate 309,144, forward strand.
GACAAATATTTGCAATGTGAATAGGGATGATTGGGATTTGAAGGTATCAACAGTGTTATGGGATTATAGGACTACATGAAAGAATATTATAGGACAGACACCATTCAGATTGTTGTATGGGCAGGAAATAGTGGTTCCATTGGATTATTTATTACCTAGTCTTTGCATTGTAATGATCACGAACATGGAAAAAGAAGGTGTTGTGTAGAAAATAATTGATTCACTGATGGAGTTGGAAGAAGATAGAATTATAAAAATATTTGACTAGGAAGAAAAGAAAGCGAAGGACAAATCTTGGAATGATAGGAACATAAAGAAGACAAGATTTAAGGAAGGAGATATAGTTCTCCTCTATGAAATAATTTATCTACATCACCTTAAGAAGTTCAAGATTGACTGGTTAGGGCCTTATCAGGTAGAGGCCATCACAAATGGAGGTGTTGTGCAACTGAAAGATCTTGCAGGGAATAATCTCATAGGACTGGTAAATGGCAGTTGATTGAAGTTGTATCAAGACTTTCTACCTAATAAACTGAAATAAAAAAAGAAAAAGGAGGTATCATTGTACATATTGTATATAGTAGATGTTATAAGAAAGAGACAAAAATATATAGAAAGGATAAATGTAGTAAAAAGACAAAAAGATAGGAGAATACTAGAGGGTTTTGATGTAATAGAATTGTTAGCATTAATAGTGATCTCTAGAAAAACCAGTGTTGAAAACATTGTGCACTGGAAAGTAGTTGACAGGTATCAAAGTGCAGCACGCAGGAAAATGTTAAAAAATGAAAATTGTCCATGAGAAACAATCGTCAATACGTTGTCCCACAATAAAGTCAGAGAAAAGGGAAAAAATCATCCAATTTTGTTTTTTTCTAAGGAGAATAATGAGGAGAGAAACCTAAGCGCAAGAGAGTGATAATTCTTGACAGGAGGTTGAGACTTTTAGTACAACAGTTCAGATTCTTGGAAGATGTCTCCACCGTGAGTTGGAGCAACGAGTAGGGCCAGTCGAAACATGAGAAGCAGTGCTTGAGTGATGAAAAAGGGGACACAGAGAATGCCGACAATATTTGATGTGGATGAAATCCATATGCCAAATTATGATCCACATAACATGTAGGTGGAGGAGGAAGATAACCCATCGCAGGAGGTCGGACATCCTGAGGAAGATGTGGAAAGAACACTAACTGACGCGTCGAGAGAAAAAGGGCCACATGCTGAAGAACGCTCCATGGGTTAAGAACAACAGAGACTAGAGTCATAAGAAGAACATGAAGCAGAGCAAGAGGGCGTATGTGAGGTCGGGGCATCATCTGCACGACGGAAAAATAAAGTTCAGGCTGAAAGTAGTGTGCAAGGCATACCACGTGCACATGAAGAGTTGGTAATTGTAATGCCAAATATCTTGGATGGAGTAAAAGTGGATGACGAAATGATAGGAGGGGTGAACGGTATGAGGTATTCAAACCACGATGTAGCAGATACCGTCAAATTCCCAGATTTGGCGCAACACCACTACATGGAATGTAAATCAGAGAGCCCATCTAGTGTGCAACTATTGGAGCCTATGCAGTGTATAATAAGGCTCTATAATACAAGGATTATGAACTTATTAGACATACTTCACTTTGGGTGCAGTAAATACATTAACGAATGTGTGAAACATCTCCTAGCAAGGGTGCATGGAGGTGTATTATGGATGGATAGGTCAGTGCCTATCAATGTGGACATAATAGAAACAATTACTAAGCTACCCACGAATGGGGAGAATCCATAACAATATATAGATGACAAGACTAAGGAAAATGCCATTTCTAAAGAAATTAAGGAAAACTATGGAATGGATAGAGAAAATAAGGGGATCAAGATCAGAGACAAGATTCGCTTGAATGTTGTTAGGGTGTAAGTTAATATGGAAATGAAGGAAGGAAGAAGTACGAGAAAGAATGGTAGTGGTTGCAATGCCATGCGCAAAGGGGAGCTTGATGATATGGGACCCTTATTATCTAAATTCCTTCCTAGAGGACTCTAAGGAGACATAATATTGGCTTTGAGTTCTACTACTCGTGGATACTCATCCTCATTGCACTTGTAGGATGGAAAGAACCAGTGTATAGTGTGTTTATTAAGACATTAGGAAAGTGTAGCGTAGCCTGATACACTTCGTTAAGGAGCACAACAGACCCGAATAAGAAGAGGATGAACATTGATAAATTTGTGGTATACCTTTCAGATATCCAAAATCACTTAGCCAACATGTGGAGGATTTCACCTGATACAGTCCGAGAGTTTGGACATATTGATAATTTTGAGTCCACATGCCATAGTATGTGGTTGCAGGTAAAGATGTATCCAACAAATGCATGGTTATCACCGAGATACTACATGACGATGTAGGATACCCAAATAAAGGTCTAGGAGAGTCTTGATGGATGGAGGGTGCCAGTAAGTCCAAGGAAAGTGCCAACAATATAGACTCAGACTCATGATAGAACAATCCCTACACAACAAACATGCATAAATGGTCTGAGAAAAAATAAGAATACAACACAAGGATAAGTGGGGGGGAACAAATCACCTCAAAAGAAACGAAGGGATCAGAAGAAACCACGTGGTGGTTCCACAAAGGATCCACCATGCACAAGGAAAACATCGAGAGTTCCAAGAGAACAAGTGCACACAACAAAAGTGAGGACAAAGACACATGATACACCTATGGAAGAAGAAGTTAGACAAGAGATAGGGGTGGATACACACATGCCAGAGACATCTAAGCCAACATATGCCCAAAATAAGAGAACAAGGGAGCAATAAAATGGCTCAAGGAAAAAGGAGAAGGCCCATAGGACTCCACCTCACACATCCCTGACAATATATGATGTCGAATTAGTAGCTACAAATATTGAAATTAGGCTATTAGAGGCTTGGGAGAATATCAAGAAGCATAGGTTTCAATTATTAAGCAAGTGAAAGAGGTAAAAATTGTGCTAGAATAGTTAAATATCAGGGCAGAGAAGTGACATAAAGACACACCAATAAAGACTATGGAAAAAATGCCAGTAGGGGAAATAATGTAGATCACAGCGTAGGGGAGTGCAAATTTCATTATAACATCTGATGTGTTGTACACTGACAAGGAGGCAACACAAAATCCTCTAAATGAGATAGATACATTAGACTTGGTGTTCCCAAAGATCCTGACAAAGGCGTTGCACAAATTGAAGATCAATTTTGGACAAGAAATCCAGTCCAGGGAAAGGTTGGATACGACAAATTTACAAAGAGCACAGTAGGATAACATAACAATGAAGGAAACAATTAGCTAGGAAGGGTAGGAGAAGAAGTTAGTGCAACAAAATATATAAGATATGGAGAAACACATTGACGCAGTGCTTCAAACCATCTCATATAGTGCAGGATCAAAGGAAGTATGATTAGAGGAAAATATGAAGAAAATAGCTCAGGATATGGAGCAATATAGGAACCAATTAAAGAAGTTGGAGGAGAGTGCAGTACCCACTACTCCTCCATAAGTAAGTGTGCATCATGATCAAGATGCAACAAAATTTGCGGAGAATATAACACATGCTATACAAAAGATGCAGAGTTGTTGGAGAAAACTGCCCAACTATGGACACAATTACAAGAATATGGAAGCTTGCGGGAGTTACAAGGAAAGGAGGATAGGGTCCACGTAGCAATGGAAGACTTGAAACAAAGACAAAAGACGATGTCACTACTTGAAAAAATTAAGACAACTGCAAAAATGAAGAGTCTATAGTCAGAATAAAAGGCAATGCAGGAAGAGAATATTGCAAGGAAGGCTTAATTGGAACCTCTGCAGGAAAAGGTTGAGTAGTTGGTTATGGATATCAATGCAGCAAAATCAAAATTGGAACAAATAGGCTTGGAGGGGGGAGAAATATTGAAACCTCCTGTCACCGTGCATATGGTAGAAGCCATTGCGGAAAAGAGAAACTAGGATCAGGGTCAATTGCAGCAAGCAACATAGATGTATGAAGCATTGGCACATGAAGTGAAAGATACAAGAGTTAGTGAGTGACTCAATATGAGTCATGATGTCATTGTTGGGGGCATTTTGGCGCATGAGATTTTTGGGAGAATATCAAGGAAGTTTTGAATAAATCAAGGAAAAAACACAAAATATAAGGCAATGCCAAAAAAGGGGGAGTTTGTCGGAAATAGAGGAAAAGCAACACAAAAAATAGAGGAAAACTAGCGCTAAGGAAAAGAAGTTACAATGTGGACAAACTATTGCGGAGAAGTTGGAAAGTTGACAAGCATTGACTTGGAGAATGGTTGGATCGTGAACCAACCGAGATTGAGTATGTTGGAAAGTGGAAAAACCTAATCCACTTAGGGTTAGGGTTTTTGTAAGGGATTTATCCCATCTTTGGTATAAGTAGAATGTATTAGGATTGTGGAAGAAGTTGTAAGCTCTCATTTTTGTTCTGAGTTCTATATTTTGTTATTTTATGCATGTTTGAAGATTTTTTCTAAGTTTTGTGAGGACTATCGCGATCTATGGAGATAGATTGTAATGGAGGAATAAATGTACAGTGCGTAGCACTGGATTTTGTAGGAATATTAATAAAGAGATGAAGTGACTCATCTTTGTGGACGTATCCTCAGGAGGGGGTGAACCACGATACATCTAAGTTATGTGTGAATGTTGGAAGCAGTTGTGGTTATATTTTCTTTAATGAGCTTTAGGATGAACATGTTAAGGAAATAATACTGCACACTAAGGATAAACTAATGAAATTTTTAGATCAACACTAAATGGATGAATGTCATAGTTAGTATTCAGATATGAATCTTTTGTTGCAGTAAATGAATATATGTCATTGGGTATATGTTGTTATAATCGTTAATAAATTTTTGTTGGAATAGTTGTCACTGGTCAGAACTAAGATCCAGCTAGGGTTAGCATAATAAATGGGTATTCAAGGGCTAGCAGTTAAGTAGATATAATTCCCCTGAAAGAGAAGCACATCCCATCCCATGGTTGCAAACAGCTGAGTACTGTTGCCACCCATTGAAGCCATCTCGAGTGATACTACACAGTGCACTTTGTGTGTTGTGTTTCCTTCTAGTATCCAGAAGGGATGATGGTCAAAGGGTTGTTGGAAATCCTGTAGTTAGAACCTGGGTCGGCCCATAAATCCAACAAAATGTAATGGGATGTAAAGAGGATACATTGTATCTGGAGTGTGTATCTCATTATAAGGTTTCCCCCTCTTAGGGGAAACTGAACAAGAGTATCCCTTCTAAAATATGATATATTGTATGGTGTTTCCCTACCTCAAGGGTTTTCATAATAAAAAACTGGGAGTTTTCTATATTTTTCTCTAAATCTATTGTTTTGTTTCTATATCCAGGTCTTTGGTACTTAACAATCTAGATACTTAGTAGAAATTATTTTAACTAACAATGTATATTATAAAAAATAAGTATATAAAATGAACAATATGCTTTTATGCATATGTTTAACTTCAAAAATATTGTTGAGTTGAATTTGTTTTAAGTAACAATGTTTATTATAAAAAATAATTGTATGAAGTGAACAAAATGCTTTTATGCATATGTTTAACTTAAAAAATATTGTTTAATTGAATTTATTTTAAGTAACAATTTTTATTATAAAAAATAAGTATATAAAGTGAACAAAATGTTTTTATACATATGTTTAAATTAAAAAATATTCTTAAATAATGGTCATAATTTTAATTTTAATATTTTACTTAGCTATTTTTCAAGTTGTGCAAAGCCTTTTGCTATGACCATATTCTACCAACTATGCACTTTGCACATATATGTCTTCTACACCTCTACACTCTACATTAGTAAATAATTGAATTGTTCAATGGGGAGGTTAATATATGTAGGAAACAATATCATGTGTTTGCATTAAAAACATGTAAAATAAAACTTTGTAAAAGTAAACAATAAAGTAAAGTGTTCTATGTGAAGTAAAACTTAGTAAATAAGTGAAGTGTTTAATGGGGAGGTTAGTGGCCCAGATCACCCCTTGCCTCAGCAGGTTCTACGCGACCTCCTAGTCTAAGGATCGTTCAATCAACTTTCCCTAAGTCGAAGAGGCTCTTTCAGATCCCTATCGGGACCTCAGAATTTGATCCACATGTCCTTCCATTCTCCACGGCCTCTGTACACAACCGTTTCCTTTTCCTAAAGAGGAATGCAAATTTTGGGTTTCGGGACTCTCTATGTCCTGATGTCAAGAGTCCTTTACTCTTCGATCTCTCGGTACCTGAATGACCGATTTAACGAAATGGCTTCAATCATGGTTATCCCCCTGGGCCATACCCTTAGTCCATATGAGTGCCTCTCATATGACGACAGTCCTCTTTGGGGTTCATTACCCGACTTCCTGTCCTCGAGACTTTCGAAAAGCCGATTTCCGGAATGCCAAAAATACATGTGTCCCAACTTCCTCTTCCTTTTGTGATTTTGGGTTTTTCGATACCGAAATGCTCCAACCTTATGTCTATTGGATCCCGAGAACGTTGAATCCTGGTATCCCAAAATGCCTCTCTCCGGCTTTCTCCTCCAAGGATTACCTTTCCCCGGTTCTTCACATTTCTTGATTTCGGGGTTTCAAATGCCGAAATGCTAGGTTCCCTTGTCTTCGACACTCTCAAAGTTCTGAACTCTGAAATGATAGGCGAGTATACCCATCCTCTGCATCCTGTGCTATTTCTCAGCAACTTTCGGGTTTTTGTGTTTTGGGTTTTCCCGATGCAAGGTCTCCTTCATGTCCCTGCTCTCTTGCACTTTTGGTATCCGAAATACCGAAGTATTGATGCATCATTTTCACTTCTGGCTGAGATCAACGACTATGATCTGATCTCCAATCGACGGTCCTGATCTTTTTGGGGTTTCCATCCCTAAGATCTTGGATCCTATGTCCTCAGGATTTCCAAAATCTTGATATCCAGTATCCTAAAATCTTGTCCTTGTCCTCGTGACCTGGAAATGCTCCTTCTATGCTTTCGGGAATTCATGTTTCGAAATTATGCAACTCTTAATGCATCAATGCTTTGTCCTCTCGTACTTTCATTACCTGAAATAATGAAGTACCGAAATCTCAAACCTCCGGTTCTCCTCCTTTGAACAATATCAACGGATGCGATCTCCCCTTGATCCAACGACTCAGATTCTTTCAGGATTCTATGGATCAAGAGTTTTGAACTCTTACCCCTGCGTCTTCCGGTAGCCGAAATATCAAAATGCTCCTTTCGGGAATTTTCCCAATGCCTGGGTCGCTCCATGTGTCCTCCTCTTGGACGGTCCTGATTCTTTTAGTCTTCGAGACTCCACGATCCCAACAACACTGATCCTTTGTTATTTCGAATCCCCGGTGGCTCCCCAATCTTTGCCACATGTTCTCCCACAGATGGACAACTTTGATCATTTTTGGGACTTCGCCAGTTGCAAAGTCAAAAGAATTCTCCATGGTCTGCTTCCCGATGTCTGAATCCCTGATATGAAAGGATATCACGAAACATGTCCTCCTCACATGGACAGTTCTGATGTCTTTGTTACTTCAGGACCTGTGAGTTCTAATCTCCCGATACACTGTCCTCTAAACCTCCAAACTTTCGAAGTTCCAAAATCTTAAATCTCGATGCCTCTGCCTTGTCATAACTTTTCTGGATTATTTGCTCTGCATGTGAGGATTAAACCTCAAGCTCCTTTCGACAGATCCGACGGCTATCGGCTATCCGAGCAATATTTGACTATCCAGATCTTCTCCTTTCCTGTGCGCTCTCCCGCTGCTATCTGAACGTAGAATTTTGACAGTCCAGATCTTACCTTCGGCCTGATCCGATGGCAGCTATGCTCTCCCCTGAGCATGCACTTTCTTCCCAAACATTGGAATATTTTCCAATTATCAAAGGCCTCAACCTTTGCTTCTTCTTTGCGAGATCTACAACATTTGGTCTCGCCTGTGTATTCAAAGACACTGTCCCTCCTCATCTTTCGGGACTCTAAACTCTCCAAATAGGTATTTGGCCTCTACGACTTATGCAGCTATGCCTATGTGCATGAAAGAACTACTCCTCCTGAGCTTCTCTCTTTGAATCCTCAAAGGATTCTTCAACTTCTGCACTCCTTGCAAATTCTATGCACACACGAAGGTGCTATCTCTCCTGATATTTTCATGTAGCTTCAACCTCTAAGGGATTAACCCTTTTTCCTTCTCCCTCAGATGGAGAATCTGATTCCCTCATGGAACTCTCTTTCTCAAGCAACTTCTTGCTGAGTCTACAGGGTGTTCAGTAACCCTGTGAAGATCCTTCCTTGGAATCTTCTCTATTTTAGAACTCAAAAGATTTCTCTCCTATGCTCTGCATGCACACTAACTCAATGCCCTCCTGGCAGAGTTTCTCCTCAATGCAACTCGTGCATTTACTCAATGCCCACCTGGCAGAGTTCTTGCAGAATCTCGCAATGATTATGTCTTCCATTGTTTTTTCCTCTACACAGTCTTTCCTCCAAGATGTTAAGAAACCTTGAGATATTTCCTGAGTTTAAGACTCCAAATGGTGAGCCCTCCTAGCACGTCTTTGTCCAAATTCCACAGAACTGGAAGTGATCTCTAAGCACTGGCTATCAGAACCTGTAGTGTTCTGTCACACCCTCCTGGTATGAAGCCTCAAAGATCTCCAACCCCAAAATCAAACAAATCACAGATAGTAGAACCTATATGTCCCTGCAAATGCACATTCACAACATACATTTACAACATAAATAGAACACACATCGACATTCACACAACACAAAAAATGACATGAAGGAAAAACTGCTTCTGTTTGTATGAATAAAATGCCTCTCTTTACAAGGTGTTCTTGAGCTCAGACCGTAATAGAGTATCGGCTCCTTCTCTATCTCATACCTCATCTACCTTATTCAAAATGATATCGAAAATATATTTTACATGAGGGGGCTCTTCGAGATCTTCCCTCCAAATCTACCTACCCTATTCAGTTTACATTAACTCTATAATTTAATGGTCTATCTAGTCTGAATCAGAGCTAGATATTAGCCTTACAAACCATTAAGGCTATCTACAACTATGCCTATGCTGACACATGGCTTTATGTCTCTAATAGCCTTACAATCATTTAATTACATTCAAATTTGAAATTTGAAATGAGGGTTGCACCTCTCCTTCCTCATCGAATACGTGTGTTGATGTGCCTCGCCTGACTGGCTCATGATGACATGGAGTAATGCTCCTGCATCATACTCCTCAGCTGTAAACAATCATGAGCTCCTACTCATGAGCTTCCCATATCGGCTGTTGAAATCCTCCTGGATCCCAAACAACTCTTTGGAGCTGTCTCTCTGCTCCATTTCTCTGTTGCTGCTGCTGCTACTGCTACTTCTCTTCTACCTAGTGTTTCCTTGCTGGCAGTCTCTTGTGATGACTTCAACATCAGCCTCCCAACGTCTTCTATCACCTCGTCTAGCTACTTCCATGGATAGCTCTGTCCTTGCAGTCTCCTCTCTTGTAATTTCTTTCTGCAGATGGGAATATCAGCATGATCTCCCATGTCATATTTTTCATCTCTCGTGGCCTTGACTTTCCACCCTGTTGAAGATTCCCATTCTTCTATTTCGTTTCTGAGCTGTTGCTCAACTTCTCTCTTTGAAAACTTGACTGTCATCTCTCCCTGTGTGGCACTAAGTGTCCACTCTGTTGCATATTCTAGCTCTACAATATTCTCTTGACTGACTTGTTGTTCAGCCTCTTCATCTAACAGTGTTTCTACTACCATTCCTCTTGCTGGTATGTGTCTAGCTTCTTCCAGTTGCTCCTCAACCTATAATTTCCCTTCATCTTATTCCAACTTAACTTGTTGGATGTGCAAGCTATGCACCTTCACCCTTCTCTCCAAGGCTTCTAACTTCTCACACATATCAACAAAGCTTATGTTCTCTGCCTCTTCTTCTTCTACTTCTGCAAGCTTCAATGCTGTAGTATTTTCAACTTCCTCGCTGAAAATATTGAGCCATTCCTCAGAATGCTCATCTTCTTACTCTACTTGGGCAACCTCTAATATCTGCTCCAATTCTTCTTCGACAGTCACATCTAGTTGTCCTTCAGTTGTTGCTCCTTCATTGGAAACATAAATTCTTCCCTCAATTCCTCCAACCATTAGAAGATTCCTCTGATCCTCCTCCTAGATGGTGCAAGTTTTTAACTTGTCATCATCTTCACTCACATGATCTGCAAAATCATATGAATATTCACTTACCATCATCCCTTGTTGATATGAACTCACCTCCAAGTTCATGAGACTTTCAGATAGCCTCATTTATGTTCCCATGCCCACTTGGAAAATTGGGTTTTTCTTGTTTCCCTCCTAGCAGTCCATGAGATTATGTAATGACCTCATCTTATTTCCCTCCTGGAAATGTGAAATTCCTTCGATTTCCTCTTGACAGTCGATGAGATCCCGCAGTGATCTCATATTATTTCCCTCTTGGTAATTGGGAATTCTTGTTCTACCCTCTTGGAAGTCTTTGAGATCTTTAGTTGATCCCATGTCATCCTCACTGCTGAGGTTTTTCCCAGCTTCTGGTTCACACACCTGAACCATCTCCTCTGGTCTTTTGAGGTTTTCAGCATGCCTCAACCATATTTTCAACAGCCTCTGCTGTCTTTTCACCATCAATGCCCTGACTGACCATTTTTCTTTCGTCCTGATGGGCCATTCATATACCCATCATGACTTTGCATCTTGTTTCACCCGCAATGCAAGTTCATTCATCGTTTCATTGATCTCAGCAAGCTCCTTATCCCTTGCAGTGTTCCCCTACTGTTGGTGGTTCTTCTTTCCATCGCGTGCATGACCTTTAGTAGTCATTTTTCCCGCCACCTATCTGCCCTCCTGATAGATCTTTTGCTGTCACTCTGTAACCCTGAGTGTTTCATATTCTTCCTTACAGTCCTCATGACTGTCTTCCTTTGACTGTTGCATACCTGCAAACAATCATCACAGAGTTTCAACACTCTGTCTTGCTTCACCTGAAATATACAAATGAAGTCCTTCTCTGATACCACTTGATGACGTGTATCAGAGTGCTCCTTCTCTCCTCCTGCCTGAAATACACAATATCAGGCTCTGATACCAATCTGACTGAGACCACCCCCTGCGTTAGCAGGTCCTACACATGAGGATTAAACCTCGAGCTCCTTTCGACATATTTGATGACTATCGACTGTCTGATAAAGATCTGATGGTCCAGATCTTCTCCCTTCCTGTGCGCTCTCCTGATGTTATCTGAACGTAGAATTTTGACGGTCCAGATCTTCCCTTAGGCCTAATCCGACGACAGCTGTGCTCTCCCTTGAGCATGCAATTTCTTCCTGAACCTTGGAAGATTTTCTAATTATCAAAGGCCTTGACCTATGCTTCTCCTATGTGAGCTCTACAACATTTGGTCTCGCCTACGTATTCGAAGACACTGTCCCTCCTAAGATTTTGGGACTCTAAACTCTCCAAAGAGTTCTTTAGCTTCTACGACTTCTGCAGATATGGCTCTGTGCATGAAAGCACTACTCCTTCTGATCTTCTCTCTTTGAATCCTCAAAGGATTCTTCGACTCCTGCACTCCTTCCAGAGTCTCTACACACACGAAGGTGCTATCTGTCCTGAGATTTTCCTGTAGCTTCGACCTCTAAGGGATTAACCCTTTTTCCTTCTCCCTCAGATGGATAATCTGATGCCCTCCTGGCACTCTCTTGCTCAAGCAACTTCTTGCTGAGTCTGTAGGGTGTTCAATAACCCTATGAATATCCTTCCTTGGACTCTTCTCTATTTCAGAACTCAAAAGATTTCTTTCATGTGCTTTGTCTGCACACTAACTCAATGCCCTCCTGGCAGAGTTTCTCCTCAATGCAACCGGTGCATTTACTCAATTCCCACCTAGCAGAGTTCTTGCAGAATCCTGCAGTGATTTTGTCTCCCACTGTGTCTTCCTCTACACAGTATTTCCTCCAAGGTGTTCAACAACCTTGAGGTCTTGCCTGACTTTAAGACTCCAGATGGTGTGCCCTCCTAGAACGTCTTTTTCCAAATTCTGCAGAACTGGAAGTTCTCTATAAGAACTGGCTATTAGAACCCGTAGTGTTATATCACACCCTCCTGGTATGAAGCCTCAAAGATCTCCAACCTTGAAATCAAAGAACTCACAGATAGCAGAACCTGTCTGTCCCTGCAAATGCACATTAACACCATACATTTATAGCATAAATAGAACACAAATAGACATTAACACAACACAAAAAATGACATGCAAGAAAAAATGCTTTTGTTTGTATTAATAAAATGCCTCTCTTTACAAGGTGTTCTTGAGCTCAGACCGTAACAGAGTCTCGACTCCTTCTCTATCTCATACCTCATCTACCTTATTCAAAATGAGATCGAAAATATATTTTACATGAGGGGGCTCTTCGAGCTCTTCCCTCCAACGCTAACTACCCTATTCAATTTACATTAACTCTATAATTTAATGGGCTATCTAGTCCAAATTGGAGCTAGATCTCATCCTTACAAACCATTAAGGCTATCTACAGCTATGCCTGTGCTAACACATGGATTTATGGCTCTAATAGCCTTACAATCATTTAATTACATTCAACTTCAAAATTTGAAATGAGGGTTGCGCCTCTCCTTCCTCATCAAATGTGTGCGATGATGTGCCTCGCCTGACTGGCGTGTGATGATGTGGAGTGATTCTCCTGCATCAATTAGCATATGAGGGAGGAAATATAAACAAGTTAAGTGGTCATTGTGGATGTTATCATATTCCATAACCAATGTAAAGTATTTGGAGGTTAGGGTGGTCAAGAACCAATGCAAAGTATCCACATGTTATAATTTCGTGAAGCAAAGTGGGTAGAGTTCTCAGCAAAAGAGATGAATTTTGAAGCTTAATATAACTAAATGAAAAGATAATATAGAATAGTAACACCAAAGTCTTTTAATCTTTTAGATATCTCAATGATTTTACGTATATACATATATTAAAAACTAAGTATACACAGTGTTCAAACAAATGTTTTTTAATGCATAAGAAAATTAAGGTATTATAAAGATGTAATCAACCCTAATCTAGAAGATCAAAATTATCTATCTGTTTTACCATGTGTAAAGAAAAAAAAATCATTTCTAAGATAAGAACAAATTCTCACGAGCTCCATAGTGAAACTAGGCGTTGGCCAATTCCTAAAACGCCATGGGATGAAAGAGTGTGTCACCTTTGTGACACTAAGAAGGTTGAATATGAAAAGAACTTTCCCTTAGATTGTCCAGCCTATACCCATATTAGATCTCATTTTCAAAATATTTATCACACTACCAGGCTTCCTAACCTCTTAACTCAACAAAAGTATGGTGATCTTGGAAAGCTTCTCTTAATGTTTTTCGAGGACATAAACAAAATTCTAAATAATCACAAGTAATCACTTACCCTCTTAAGGTATGATAGACCAATTCGGTCTTAGTGGATGTTAATCATCATCATCATCATTGATATTTTCCGCACTTATGCACAGGTATATCCATCACCAACACTTAGTCTAATTTGACTATTGTGTGAAGAATTCATATCACTTATGATACTTAGTTGAATTTATTTTGTGTAATAATGTTTATTATAAGAAATAAGTACACAAAGTGAAGAAAATGTTTTTATTCATATGTTTGACTTACAAAATATTGTTGACTTAAATTATTTTATGTAAAAATGTTTATTATAAAAAATAAGTATACAAAATGAACAAAATGTTTTTATGCATATGTTTACCTTAAAAATATTGTCGATTTGTATTTATTTTAACTGACAATGTTTCTTATAAAAAATGTGTATATAAAGTGAACATTTTTTTCCTATGCATATGTTTAACTTAAAAATTATTGTTTAACTAAGAATTTTTATATGACCATATCTATGCACTCCGCACTTTGCATGGATATATATCATGCACCTTTGAACTTTACATTAGTAAATAAGTAAAATTTTCAATGGGTAGGTTAGCATGTGGGAAGAAATGTAAAGTCCTTGCAGTAAAAACATTTAGCATAAAACTTTGTAAAAATAAGAAAAAAGGTAAAGTGTTCAATGTAGAGTAAAACTTAGTAAGTAAGTGAACTGTTCAATGGGGAGGTTAGCATATGCAGGAAACAATATAAATAAGTAATGTGTTCAATGGAAATGTTAACATATATGTGAAACTATGTAATGGGGAAGTTAGCATATATGTGAAACAATGTAAAGTATTTGGAGGTTAGGATGGGTGGGAACCAATGCAAAGTATATGCATGTTAGAATTGCAAGAAGAAAAGTGGATAGAGTTCTCAACTGAAGAGATGAATATTGGAACTTAATACAATTGAATGTAAAGGTAGGATAACCCGGATACTAACATTGAATGTCTCCCCAACAATCTATAAAAGTTGATAATAAGTTAACATTAAGACCAAAGTATTTAAACTTTTTAGATATCTCAATTATTTTATGTATACACATATATTAAAAATTAGTATATAAAGTGAACAAAATGGTTTTATGCATATTATTTGTTAGAAACATTTCTCATCCAAGACACGAGAGCGTTCAGGTCTACGAGTGGCGCGAGAAGCACCCAAGCGTAGCTCGAAGAAAATCTCGTTTGTGGCTTCCAAGCAAGTAAGAAGGTGAAGATCATATTTTCAATGGTCAGGATCCATCCATTGGAGCAGATCAGCGGTTGGCGAAAAATTGTGGCTAGTGGCGTTGCGTTGGGGTTAGCACAATGGATAGTACCCATATTGTGTGGATGGAAGGATAGCAGCCATCCATCCAGAGGATTGGTAGTGCGAGATCTAGTCATGTCGGCGTTTCGACATTCGGGAGTTCGAAGGGTGAAATTTCCATGTTGTCCTATATCTCGAAACCCCAAACCCCAAGAGTTCCAAAGGCACCCAAAGTCGGGCCCGCAGTATTACGGAGCAATCTCGGCTGCCCATCCACAAGAGACACCTGGCACGCGATTAGGCTCCTCACCGATTCGCCCATCGTGATTTCGGGGCGCAAGGTGCAACATCATTGTATTCTCGATGCGCGAGGTGCCGGGAGTGTCCAGGACCTGGGTCCACAGCATCGTCGGGAGAGTTCAGAACTGTCAGATCTAAAGGGACGCATGGCGCCAGATTAAGCCGTCTCGGCATTTTGCTCATCATGATTTCAAGGGGCAGAGATCAGCCCCTTCCTATTCACGAACATCGAAAGTGCATCTGAGAGTAAACACAGGGTCATAGCCCATGGTCACTTGGGAAAAAAAAGGAGTTGTGTAAAAGGGGCCAAAGGTGTCGGGTTTCAGTCACAAGGAGGCCCATCATGATTTCCAATTGCCATCGGACCCGACCTCGATCTCGATCTTCTCTTGGAGTAAATGAAGGCAAGAAGGGGTGGTTGAAACCTCTCCTCATTCATTTAGTTGGAGGTATGGAGGGTCTGGAAAGTGGTCTGTTCAAGAGGGTCCTGTGTACCCATTTTTCCAGAGAAGACATGTCGAGTTCTCGACTAGCCAGAGGAGGTTTGCACATGATAGCTCGACACTTAATGGCTCAGCTACTCCCCTTGTTGGATCCACATGCAATTAAGATGGCGTTTGACAAAGGATACCCATCAAAATTTGGCTGAAGGGACACTAAGCCATGGATGACTGAACACGCCGATGTTAGGAATTTTCCTCTGAGTGTATAACCTCAATATTTGTATTTTATAATCTATCGATGGTTGAGCAAGGCTCCCGATTGTAAATTTTTAGTGAAGAAGTGGTCTCTCTGGTTAACCTATAAGGCATTGGAGACTTCTTACTTTATGGATGTCAGCCTCTTTTTCATCTCTTTGTTTACTGTGTTAGAACAGCTCAGAATTGGAGGATCCAGTCGAGTTGTAGCTATTATAGGATGATGTAGGATGGATCACTGTGACAGTTACATTGCTTCTAATCAGCTCCTATGATTTTCCTAACACTGAACGAGTTGGAATTGGAGGATCCAGTCGAGTCACCCTTCATCTCCTTGAAGCTCTGGACCAAGAGGATCTTGGTTTCTGAGTTTTTCTTCCCCAAGCTTTCGAAGGCCTGTCACCCGAGGCAATCTTGCTCATCCTTCTGAAAAGTCTTCCACCTACCACCCTTTGATCAATTTACTGACGAAAGTTGGATCAAGACCTCCCTTGCTATCTACATACCAGGCCCGGTCTCCTGAATTAAAGTTGTATCTTCTTGAGTCTTTATCCATCCGACCACCCATTCCAAACTATCGTGACATAAAATTGATGGGAATTGGGCTCTACTCCTGCAAGCAATCCAGGAGTGACTTCTGACGCTAACATTTCTGGTGCCATTGCTGGGGACGAAGTTGAATATTTTCCCTGGGATTGAACCACAACGATTAACTGATTCTGAAGGTGCATCAGATATCAGAAATATCAAGATTGTTGTTGTTCACCTGGCGACTCCATTGTGATGAATCCACTGTGGCGAACCTGTCGTGTTAACTGTGGCTTTCAGAGGCAGACACATGCGGTCTCATCCATAGTTGACTCTAGCTACACCTAAAATTGATCCAGAGGCAGTGCTCAGAAAGGGAAAGGCCTCTGATGAAGAAGATTCCACCGCCGAACTAGGTAATCCACCATATCCTTCTGTGGGAACTCCTTTTTCTCCTCCTCGGTTTCTTGACAGACCTATTTCTCAAGTCTCCTGTTTCCTAAATTTTGGGAGTGTTCTTGTTGAGTTTTCCTCTCCTGGTCTCGGAATGGAGGGACGAAACCTTGTCACTCCCCTCTCCCCTGAAACTGTACCTTGGCATAGACCCGGGACCCTTTTTTCATTGTTGACGCTTCTGCGCAAAGAAGAACATCTTTTGACTTGAGCCCGTTAGACTTCTCCTTAAATCCCCTTTTGTTTCATGTTCCACTTCAAGACTCATTCCCAGTAGCCGCTTCGCGAACTCCTTCTCCTCCAAATTCTCCTCCACCTAATATCCCTATGGTCGGTTCTAATCCCCCTCTGAATAGAATGGACTCCATAGTCGCTGCCAGATATGCTCCCTCAATCCTACCCCATCCTATGAATCCTCTCCTAGCTGAAGATTACTTGAAGTATATGCCTAATTTCACTGGGGAAATGGACATAACTACAGAAGAGAACCTGGCTTCTTTCTACAGTTATGTAGACAACCTGAACATTGAAAATGAAGATGTTTGGATGAGGGTTTTTGTCCAGAGCCTGGATGGTGAGGTAAGGAAATGGTTTAGAGGATTACCTCCAGGATCTATTGATGGGATTGATGCCCTGGATAGTGCTTTCCTGAGGCAGTGGGGTGATAGGAAATATTTCATGTATTACATGACAGAGTTCGGGTCTTTGAAGAAGATGGAAGGAGAGTCTGTCTCCGACTTCTCCAAAATATTCAATAAGATGTATAATAAGATTCCTGCTGAAATAAAACCCTCATAAGCTTCGGCTAAGATTTCCTACGCTAGTGCGTTTGGCCCCAATTTCTATCTTTTATTGAGAGAAAGAAGAGTCGCCTCCTTATCTCAAATGAAATATGCATCCATAGAGGTGGAATATAATATCTTATCAGCCAACAGACTGAGGAACAAGGCTAGCGTAGACAGGAGAAAGGGGAGAACTGAAGCCTCAACTTCTGGCTCAGCGGTACCTCACCCTCAAGTGGATGAACTGACCAAGCTGGTGAAGTCTCTGTCTGCAGAGATGGAGAGAATGAAGGTGGAGGGTAGGAAAGAATACAAGGGCCCTCAAAACACCAAAAAAAAAGGATTTTTCAGGAGGCTAAACAATATTTCTCCCCCAACTATTCAGAGAGAAAGGGGAAGAGATAGAGATGACCAGAAAATTCAGACCCATTTTCAAAACAATTTCGTGGCCAAGGAGGAACAAGAGGGAGAAGATGATATTGATCCTGAAATCCATTTCTTCGTAGACACTGCTCCTTTTCCTCATCTCACTCAATCATCATACGAGGAGTCTCTCATGGATAGTCAGCTAAATGAATTGAGCAAGGGAGACAAGGCTAGTAGCAGCCAAGGCAGGTATAACCTGAGGTCTAAGAAAAAGATAGCAGTACTTGATGTTTCTGAGCAGTTCACTAGAACATAGAAACATGCTAATGAAGTAGCAGACAATCATAGTGGTAAGAAGGCCCAACCCCTCTCTCCCATTTCCCAGAGTCATGTTCCCGAAATAAGAGAAATCCCCAAGATTACATCTTCTTTTAATTTCGAGCATGAAATTCAAAAGATTAGAATCACTGTGCCCCTGAAGGAATTAATTAAGCATGAAGGGTTCAAGAAGCATTTCTCGGAGCTTCTACAGTCCGACGTCTCATGCCTTCCCACAGACTCCATCAATTTGCAAGATGAAAATCCTACAGTTATTCTAGGTCCTATGGTAGAAGACAAGAATGACTCATCCCATCCCTTCTACACTTCCTTGAACATACATGACAAGGTACTGCATAACTGCTCGATGGATTCGGGGGCTTCTCATAACCTCATGCCCAAAACTGTCATGGAAGAGTTAGGACTAGAAGTCACCCGAGCCTATCATGACCTCTATTCCTTTGACTCCAGGAAAGTTCAATGTCTAGGGGTTATCAAAGACCTGGTCGTGACCTTGTTTGAGTTACCCATGAAAAGTGTGTTCATGGATATTGTAGTAGCTTATGTCCCCCCCAAGTTTGGTATGTTTTTATCAAGGTCGTGGATAAAAATATTGGGGGGAACTTTGCAGATGGACCTCACATACGCTACTATCCCAGTGTTTGGAGGGGAACATAGGAGGCTATATAGAGAATCCCAACTGGCCTATACAATCAGCGATGAATCCAACCCTACCAACCACCCCATATTTTCCTTGGACACCGATTTAGGCTCCAGTTTGCTGCAACTCACTCATTCTCCCGACCCTCCTCTTAAACTCAGAAAACAACTCACCACTCCTCATGAATTTTCTTCCCCCATCTCCCCTTGTCTGGAATTTTTTTTTTTGATGGAGCCTGTTCCAGGGAAGGCGCTGGTGCTGGGGTGTTTTTTCGTGTCACCTGCTCAGGAAACCATGTTTCTTTCATACAAACTAGAGTTTGAAACTACCAACAATGTGGCAGAATATGAAGCTCTCGCCCTAGGATTAAGAGCAGCAAAGGAAATGGGAATTCAAGAGGTAGCCATGTTTGGAGATGCAGAGTTGGTGGTCCAACAGATCAGAAACACTTATCAGGCTAAGCATCCTCGACTCAGAAGCTACAGAAATGAGGTATGGGACTTAATTGACAGTTTCTTCTCAGCTTTCAACATTTCTTTCATCCCAAGAGATAAGAAAACAGTGGTCGATTCCTTGGCTACATCAACAAGCAGTTTCAAAGTACCCTTGCCGCCCAAATTCAGATATGATGTGGAAGTAAAATCCAGACCCTCCATACCTGACAATGTCAAACATTCAAAGTTATTCGAGGATGATCTTGAGATCAAGAAATTCTTGGATACCGTCGAAGAATTTTCAGAGATGCATATCGACAAAGACTCTGTCTTTGAAGAAGGGCTTGATAAGTGTAAGTTTCTGAGTAAAATTGCGGAGTAAACAATTGTGCAACTCCCCAGCAACCATATTCCGAGGGGACTGGTCCCTTTGGAAAGGCTCTTTGATAAAAATGATGTGTCATTAAAAGGGGAAATCTCAGAGGATGACACTGATGCTATTCCGTGCAACATGGGCACTGAAAGTGAGCCTAAGTTTGTCAGAATGTCAAGAAATCTAACAAAGGAGAAAAGGTCGGAATATGTTGGACTTTTGTGGGAATTCGCTCATGTTTTTTCCTGGACCTACGAAGACCTCAAAACATATGACACTTCTGTCATCGAGCATAAAATCTCGTTCAAAGGGGAGGCCAAGCCATTTAGGCAGAAACTAAGACATATCAATCCTATGTTGCTGCCTATCATGGAGAGGAAAGTGAAGAAGCTACTCCAAGCTCAGATCATTGTGCCACTGAGATATTCAGAGTGGGTGGCCAACTTGGTACCAGTGAGGAAAAAGAATGGAGAGATCAGACTCTGTGTAGACTTCAGAAACCTGAACAGGAGATCGCGGAAGGATAACTACCCCTTACCAAAGATGGAACATATTTTGCAAAGGGTAATAGGAGCATCTAGGATATCCATGATCGATGGCTTCTCTGGCTACAATCAAGTCTCTGTTCTGCCCGAGGACAGGGAAAAGATGGCGTTTACCACTCCATGGGGCACATTCATGTATGCCAAGATGCCTTTTGGATTGATGAATGCAGGGGTAACGTTTCAACGTGCCATGGATATAGATTTCGTTGGGGAAAAGGATAAATTTGTGGTCATCTATCTGGATGACATAACAATATTTTCGAAGTCTGATAAAGAACACTGTTGTCATCTTAGGAAGGTTTTCCTGAAATGAAAAAATTTTGGCATTTCATTAAACCCCAAGTGTAATGTCCCCAAGGCTGAGCCCTTTATAAACTTGATGTATGAAACAAATTGTACATATGTGTTATAGGCTGGTGAGCCGAGTTCCTATAAGATGTAGGCTTCTCTGTTTGTTAGGCCAGGGGGGCTAAGTGTTGAAGGCCAGGAGCCTGTTGTTGTACTTGTATGTATGCAGAATATTTAATAAAATATAAACACTGCCAGGTGCAGACCGACCACGATGAATGAGTGAAGGGGGACTGAGCATCCACAGAGTGGGCAAGGAACTAGGGGCTGGAAGGTGGGAAAAGGGCTGAGTGTTGAACCTAGGGGCTAAGCCTAGGGGGCTTAGGCCTGGAATAATATTTTAATATTATTTCCAAAAAAAACCCATGTGCATATTATTTTACCCTAAGTTCTTTGGAAGGACGAGTGACTTCCAAATGTGAAGGAACGAGATTGATGGGTGACAAGTGTCAACCCATGTGCATGCAGTTAAAACTGCCGAAGCAAGCCGTGTTGGGGGTTCCTCTCCCATTTCCATCAACTGCTGTGTAGGTTCCTCCTCGATTCGACCGAACTATCTAAGCGTGAATGGGTCAAACCTTTGCAGAGATACCCTCGTGCATCTTTTGAATCGTACACCCCTTGAACCGGAAGCCTGTGTAGACTTTGGGAAAAAGTTTGTGTTTGTTCCGGAAAGTTGTCTCATTCTCCGAATCGGAAAAAGGCCCGTGTCATTCTGAGAGAGCCCGTACATTTTGTTCTGAACCATCAAGGCTGTGAGTGGAATCTCTGTACACCTTGTGAAATCCCGAAAAACTGAAACCGTGAGTCTATTTCGTGATCGCTGAGCCTGTTTGGGAAGCTCGTGTTTGTTTCCCAGTTGGATGTTGTGGCCACGCAGTGCTGGACTGCGCATGGCTTATTGGCCAGTGTGAACTCATGCTTAGCTTGTGTGTTACCTCTCTCCAGGTGAGGGAGGTGATTGTGGTTTGAAGAGGCATGTTTTCAGGCCTGCGAGCAACTCTTTCCAGGTGAAAGAGTTTGTTGGGAAGTGTTTTCTTCCAGAGAGTGTCCAGCACCAGCTACGGGCTCTGAGACTTCCTGATCTGGCCTGTTGCCGAGACCCAGAAGGGGAGGTTAGCACCGATGGACTGTGCGTGTGAAGGTGTATACTCCCGGGTGGAACAGGCATGTGGGGAATGAGGGTCTAGTAGTAGTGGGCATAAGATGGCATCTTTGGGAAGAATCCTTCTAGACATTTCTGCGATGTCTTCCCTGAAATCTCAGCCTAGCCTAGGATTCCTTGCCTTCGGGTGGAGCTCGGTTCCAGCTCGGGGGTGACCCACTGTTGAGCTGATGAACAATGTGGTCTAAGGCTGGGAGGTTCATGGAAGGCCTGCACTCGGTTGGTGATTTCTACAGCTGTTAAAAGATAAATATTTGAATTATGCTTATGTATCATGTTTTCGCTGTGTAAATGAATTATTGTGGAATGTTATGGAATGTGTGATTATAGCAGTAACGGGATATGTATCACTCTTTAATTTACATGTGTTTAATGATTAAATGCATGTGCTTATAATGTCTATACAAATTATGTAAAATTCCATGTATAGAATGGTAACTGAGAGGTTTGTAAACCTCGGTAGTGAAAAGGTACGCTACAAATTGGTATCAGAGCAATTGGCACGCTACAAATTGGTATCAGAGTGAAGGTTTCGGAACTGAGCCTAGATGGGCCAGTCGAGTGGTCTTTGGACCGAGGGTGAGAGGAGAAATTGTGTTTGGAGGACCAATTTTGGACCCTGGTTTGCGCGATGCTGTGAAACCGCAGCTGGTGTGGTCTATGACAACAGGAAGACAGGTCTCTACACCAATGGTGTTAGAACCGTCGGATCTGTTCGGGAGGGAAGGCGAACCCTTGTAACCGTCAGATCTAGAGAATGTGCACAAGGTTTAAAGCCTTTGGATATTGCACAGGGGATTGGAAAATCGCGATACGCAAAATCCCGATTTGGTTAAGAATGGTCTGAGTCGTCAGCTCTCAGTCGGAAAACCCGACAGCCGTTGGATACGTCGGGAGATGCACGAAGGTTAAATCTTAGTATTTACGGGAGAAAGATTCGAATTAGCGAGAGAGAATCTGAGCCACAGATCTCGGTCGGAAAACCCGACAGCCGTAGGATCATTCGGGAGATGTCCAAGGGTTAAACCTTCGAGACTAGGGGTGAAAGTTCCGAAATAGATCCAGACCGTCCGAAAAAAAAGAGAGGACATGTGTCATGAAATTTTCCATTCCGGAAAAATCAAAAATCGCGAAATCGGAGTCACGAAGGAGGTCGGGAATTTTCATGGAAAAAGTCCTGAAGTCCCGAGATTGAATCGCGGAGACAAGGAGTCCATGCATTGTGAAACTCCGAACCCCGAAACCCCGATGAGCGGTTTGATTACGGTCACAAGGTAGAGGTCACATGGACCTCGGCATAGCCGAGGGGGCTAAGGCAAAGGCGCATCGGTAAATCGGGGATCGGGAGTTCGTGAGGACAGGAACTCATGTCGTCGGGGATCATGAAACCCCGATACCCGAAACCTCAATTGGGAATTGTGCCACGTGGACACGTGGAGTGGTACCGCGTGCCAAGGGGTTTGAGTGTTCATGAGAATCTCAGGCGAGATAGCACTGTGGGTGTGCAAAGACTCTACAGGAGCGCAGACATCGAAATACTTTGAAAATTCGAGAGTAATAACTCAGGAGAAGTCAGCATTTTTATACGCGTGGTGAAGCTCAAGGCTCGGGAGCTCATTGGATAAGGAAGCTAATATTGAGGCCTTGGATAAATCAAAGTTATTCCAAGTGCAAGAAGAAGCAAAGAAACTCATGAGAGTACAGTCGTCGTCAGATCAGGAGAAATTGAGCAGAGTTTAAGCCTCTGAAGAAGCGCAGAGAAGGAGAATAGGTCTGAGCCATTGGATCTGAGAAGAAACCCTGACAGTCGTCGGATCTGTAGGAAGCCGCACGGAGGTTAAGCCTTCGTTAAGAAGGAGATAAGTCCCGACAGTGACATAAGCATTGTGGGACCACCAGAGTGAGAGTGGAGGACAGGTGTCCGTCATCCGGGAAGAGTCGGGAACTCTGTGAGCAAGAGCTCGGGAAATCCGTAGAGAAAATCCCAATACAATCAGAGTCATCCATATGTGGGACAGGTGGCAACCATCGAGAGCCATCAACGGTTGGCCCCATCGAGAAATCAAGAATCCTGGGGACATGATGTTTAGGCACTTTGAAATCACGATCCGCGAAACCCCGATGAGTGGGGGCCAACTGTCACCGCAGCAGAGAAGAAGGACAGAGGCGTAGTGGAGGCCAGCTATCAGCGATATGGAGTGCATTGGGGATCAACATATCGTGGGTTCCAAGTGCATATGCACATTGACATTGGAAACCCCGTAGCCCCGATGGAATAAGGTAGTGGTCACGGGTACTGGTCACGTGGACCAGGAGCTGAGCCGGAAGGGAAAGCGCGTGGAGGAGTGCATCGGGGATCGGAGAATCGCGAGTCCCGGGGACTTGTGCATCGTGATAATGAAAACGCCGAAACTCCGATGGAGAGTATGACTGAGTTCATATGGTAGCGGTCACATGGACCAGGGCCTATCCTAGAGGGCTAGCGCATAGGAGCCGAGAGCTCATCGGCAATCGGGAGTTGGAGAGTACAGTGACTCTCGACAACAGGAATAGAGAAACCCCAATGACCTGAGATTAAGTCAGGGGGAGGACACGGTCTAGGTGCTGAAGGCCGTAAAGGTTAACAGGACCTGTGGATCGGCCATTTGACAGGGATTCCACTCCGGAATCTAAAGAGC
>JZKD02S1722139.1:335683-346604 GCA_000966675.3 Picea glauca
GTACAATTCTCTATTTTATTATATGATGTGTATATTGTATACAATTTTAATGTTATTGAATTTGTTTGTATATACATACATATACATTGCATAAATGATTGCATTATTGCACCCATGACTGTACCTAAGGTATCTCATATTTCATTACTTAAGAAATATATATACCTGATGCTAATCATGTAATCGATTGGAATATGATGCAGGTGGAACCAGAAAGTGTCCTGCAAGTGGACAGGAAAAGCAAACAGCTTTGAAATCGAGCTATAGAGCTTGTAAAGGTACAGTGGAACTGGTACGGTCCTGAGGACGCGACATGGAGCATGAATAAGTTATGCGTGTAGAGTACCCGCATATTTTTTGCAAATTTTGAAAGGCTTGCAGAGATAGTGTAAGTTGCACTGAGGACAGTGCAAAAATAAGGGAGGGGGATTGTAATGTCCCCAAGGCCGAGCCCTTTATAAACCTGATGTATGAAACAAATTGTACATATGTTTTATAGGCTGGTGAGCCGAGTTCCTATAAGATGTAGGCTTATGTGTTTGTTAGGCCAGGGGGCCTAAGTGTTGAAGGCCAGGAGCCTGCTATTGTACTTGTATGTATGCGGAATATTTAATAAAATATAAACACCGCCAGGTGCAGACCGACCACAATGAATGAGTGAAGGGGGACTGAGCATCCACAGAGTGGGAAAGAAACTAGGGGCTGGAAGGTGGGAAAAGGGATGAGTGTTGAACCTAGGGGCTAAGCCCAGGGGGCTTAGGCCTGGAATAATATTTTAATATTATTTCCAAAAAAGAGCCATGTGCATATTATTTTACCCTAAGTTCTTTGGAAGGACGAGTGACTTCCAAATGTGAAGGAACGAGCTTCATGGGTGACAAGTGTCAACTCATGTGCATGCATTTAAAACTGTCGAAGCAAGCCGTGTTGGGGGTTCCGCTCCCATTTCTGTCAACTTCTGCGTAGGTTCCTCCTCGATTCGACCAGACTGTCTGAGCGTGAATGGGTCGAACCTTTGCAGAGATACCCTTGTGCATTTTCTGAACCGTACACCCCTTGAACCGGAAGCCTGTGTAGACTTTGGGAAAAAGTTTGTGTTTGTTCCGGAAAGTTGTCTCATCCTCCGAACCAGAAAGAGGCTTGTGTCATTCTGAGATAGCCCGTACATTATGTTATGAACCATCAAGCCTGTGAGTGGAATCTCTGTACACCTTGTGAAATCCCAAAAAACCGAAACCGTGAGTTTATTTCGTGATTGTTGAGCCTGTTTGGGAAGCTCGTGTTTGTTTCCCAGTTGGATGTTGTGGCCACGCAGTGCTGGACTGCGCGTGGCGTACTGGTCAGTGTGAACTCGTGCTTATCTTGTGTGTAACCTCTCTCCAGGTGAGGGAGTTGATTGTGGTTTGAAGAGGCAGGTTGTCAGGCCTGCGAGAAACTCTTTCCAGGTGAAAGAGTTTGATGGGAAGTGTTTTCTTCCAGAGAGTGTCCAGCACCAGCTACGGGCTCTGAGACTTCCTGATTCGACCTGTTTTCGAGACCCAGAAGGGGAGGTTAGCACCGATGGACTATGCGTGTGAAGGTGTATACTCTCGGGCGGAACAGGCATGTGGGGAATGAGGGTCTAGTAGTAGTGGGCGTAAGATGGCATCTTTGGGAAGAATCCTTCTAGACATTTATGTGATGTCTTCCCTGAAATCTCAGCCTAGCCTAGGATTCCTTGCCTTCGGGTGGAGCTCGGTCCCAACTCAGAGGTGACCCACTGTTGAGCTGATGAACAGTGTGGTCTAAGGCTGGGAGGTTCGTGGAAGGCCTGCACTCGGTTGGTGATTTCTACAGCTGTTAAAAGATAATTATTTGAATTATGCTTATGTATCATGTTTTCGCTGTGTAAATGAATTATTGTGGAATGCTATGGAATGTGTGATTATAGCAGTAACGGGATATGTATCACTCTGTAATTTACGTGTGTTTAATGATTAAATGCATGTGCTTATAATGTCTGTACAAATTATGTAAAATTCCATGTATAGAATGGTAACTAAGAGGTTTGTAAACCTCGGTAGTGAAAATGTACGCTACAAATTGGTATCAGAGCAATTGGCACGCTACACCAAGAAATCTCTATTCGCCGTGCAGGAGGGAAAGTTACTAGGCCACATAGTATCAGCGGAAGGATTCATGATTTACCCCAGCAGAGTTAAGGTGATACAAGCCTTATCGATCCCGAGTTCCAAGAAAGAGGTCCAATCTTTCCTCGATAAGATTAATTTTCTAAGGAGGTTTGTGCCTAACTTTGCTGACAAGGTAAAACTTATAACAACCATGTTGAGGAAAGGAAATGAAGTGAGGTGGAGTTCTGAATCGCGACATTCATTTGAGAAAATAAACAAGGCCCTGTCTGAAGCCCCTGTTCTTGTCAGTCTCGATTACTCAAAGGGTTTCATTATTTTTTCCTTTGCCTCACCTAACATGGTGGCCGTTGTTTTATTACAGACAAAAAAGATTGGGCTAGAGCAGCCTCTTGCCTATTTTAGCCGAGCATTGAGGGATACCGAAGTCACGTATGACACGATGGAGAAGCAGGCCTATTCCCTGGTAAAGGCCCTCAAGGCATTTAGAATCTATGTCCTACAATAAAAAATCATCGCTTATGTCCCCTCAGCTGTTGTTAAATACATTCTTATTCATCCTGACATAGACGGGAGAAGGAGTAAGTGGATAGCCAAGATTCTAGAATTTGACCTGGAAATAAAGCCTACCAAATTGATCAAAGGTCAAGGTTTAGCCAAGTTGTTGGCTGAATCCAATTTCCAATATTTGAGGGTGAGTTTCATCAACGAGTGCTCAGGAATTCAGCAGGGTCGGTTGTCTGAAATAGACCCTCGAAGAAAGCCCCCATTAGCTCGATGTCTTTGGTATAAGGATATCATATACTTTCTACGAGAGTTGCAGCCTCCAGATGACCTACAAAGAAACAAAGCAAGAGCTCTGAAGCTCAAGGCAGTCAGATACTGCCTGATCGATCAACTTTTATACTGGAAATACCCCCTAGGGGTGATTTTAAAATGCATGAATCCACAAGAGGTCAAGATGATCATGGCTGAATTTCACAACGACCTGTGTGGAGGGCACCATTTCTGGAAGGCCACAACCCACAAAATTCTCAGATCCGGGTACTATTGGCCCACCTTATTCACTGACGTTAGTAGAAGGGTCAGAGCCTACATCAAATGCCAAAAATTTGTAGGAAAGCAACAGCTCAAGTCTCTGTCGTTAAATCCTATGGTGGTTTCAGGACCTTTCCAGCAATGGGGCCTATATTTCATTGGAGAAATTCATCCTTCTTCTAGTGGGCAACACAAATGGATCCTCACCACTACCGACTTCTTTACCAAGTGGATTGAAGCTATCCCCACCAGGAGTGCTTCCCACAAGGTGATCATTGGATTCCTGGAGGACCTCATCATGATATTCAGCTGCCCAAGTAAAATTGTCACGGATAATGCAGCCTCCTTCAAGGTTGAGATGTTAGCTCGATTCTGTGAGCGTTTCGGGATCAAGTTGATTCATTCTACCCCATACTATCCCCAGGGCAATGGTTTAGCAGAATCCTCCAACAAAAGCCTGATAAGAATCATCAAAAGATTGTTGGAAGATAACAAGAAGGCCTGGCATTCAAGATTAAATTTTTCTCTATGGGCTGATCGAGTGGCCACGAAGAAATCTATCGACGTATCTCCTTTCTAATTAGTCTATGGAGTGGAGGTTGTTTTCCCTTCTCATTTATCCATTCCTGTAGCAAAATTCCTCCAGGATCATCAGGAAGAGCCTGATGACATGATCAGAAGGATTCATCAGCTAGTAGAGGTCCAGCGGGCTAGGGAGTAGGCAGTGGACAGAATTTAGGACCATCGGCAAGGGATCAAGCAGGTTTTTGATAAGAAGGCCAAGAAGGAAGAATTTTGGATAGCAGTCCTGGTACTGAAATGGGATGCTCCTAAACAAGATAAGGGAAATCACGACAAATTCGAAGCCCTGTGGATCGGGCCCTTCAAAATCTTTGAGGTTTTCTCAAATAACACATATCGGCTGCAGGATTTGGAGGGAGAAGAAATTTTCAACAGCCCACTAAATGGGCATTTTCTGAAGAAATGTTTTGTCTGAGCCTTCGATGGCTCCTTTGTTTGTAAATATTGTCCTTTTGGTTCCTTGTTTATTTTTATTTTTATTTTTTGGCTTAATAAATGACCCCATAGCCCGACAACAAGGCATTGGAACTACAAAATGAGTTCTTAGAGAATCACAGGGATGACTCTATCCCCCATGGAGCCTAATGTTAGCAAAATTTCTCGTCCAAGACACGAGAGCATTCAGGTCTACGAGTGGTGCAAGAAGCGCCTCAGCGCAACACAAAAGAAATCCCATCTGTGGCTTCCAAGCAAGTAAGCGGGCAAAGATCATATTTTCAATGGTCAGGATCCATCCATTGGAGCAGATCATCGTTTGGTGAAAATCGCGGCTAGCGGAGCTGCGGTGGGGTTAGTGCAATGGATAGCACCCATATTGTGTGCAGGGAAGGATAGAAGCCATCCATCCAGAGGACGCGTGGCATGAGATCTAGTCGCGTCGGCGTTTCGACATTCGAGAGTTCAAAGGGTGAAGTTTTTGTGTTGTCCTATATCTCGAAACCCCGAACCCCGAGAGTGCCAAAGGCGCCCAAAGATGGGCCCACAGTATTACGGAGAAATATCGGCCACCCATCCACAGGAGATGCCTGGAACGCGATTAGGCTCCTCACCGATTCGCCCATTGTGATTTCAGGGCACAAGGTGTAGCATCATCGTATTCCCAATGCGCGAGGTGCCGGGAGTGTCCAGGACCCGGGTCCACAGCATCGTCGGAGAGTTCAAAACCGTCAGATATAGAGGGACGTGTGGTGCCAGATTAAGCCATCTCGACGTTTCTCTCATCATGATTTCAAGGGGCAGGGATCAATACTTCCTATTCACGAACACCGAAAGTGCATCTGAGAGTAAACACAGGGTCATAGCTCGTGGTCACTTGGGAAAAAAAAGGAGCTTTGTAAAAGGGGCCAAAGGCATCGAGTTTCATTCATAGGGAGGCCCGTTGCAATTTCTAGTTGTCGTCAGACCTGACCTCGATCCTGGTCTTCGCTAAGGGGTAATTGAAACCTCTCCTCATTCATTTAGTGGGAGGTATGGAGGGTCTGGCAAGCAGTCTGTTCAAGAGGGTCTTGTGTACTCATTTTTCTAGAGAAGCCATGCTAAGTTCTCGACTAGCCGGAGGAGGTCTTCACATGCTAGCTCGACACTTAATGGCTCAGCTAATCCCCTTGCTGGAGCGACGCGCAATTAAGATGGCGTTTGACAAAGGATACCCATCAAAATTTGGCTGAAGGGACACTAAGCCATGGATGACTTAACACGCCGATGTTAGGCATTTTCCTCTGAGTATATAACCTCAATCTTTGTATTTTGTAATATATCGATGGTTGAGCAAGGCTCCCGATTGTAAAGTTTTAGTGAAGTGTTGGTCTCTTTGGTTAATGTATAAGGCATTGGAGACTTCTTACTTTATGGATGTCAACCTCTTTTTCATCTCTTTGTTTACTGTGTTAGAACAACTTGGAATTGGAGGATCCAGTCGAGTTGTAGCTGTTGTAGGATGATGTAGGATGGATCACTTTGATAGTTACATTGCTTCTAATCATCTCATGTGATTTTCCTAACGCTGAACGACTTGGAATTGGAGGATCCAGTCGAGTCACCCTTCATCTCCTTGAAGCTCTGGACCAAGAGGATCTTGGTTTCTGATTTTTTCTTCCGCAAGCTTCCGAAGGCCTGTCGCCTTAGGCAATATTTCTCATCCTTCTCACAAGTCTTCCACCTACCACCCTTTGATCAATTTACTGACGAAAGTTGGATCAAGACCTCCCTTGTTGTCTACATAACAGGCCGGGTCTCCTGAATTAAAGTTGTATCTTCTTGACTCTTTATCCATCCGATCACCCATTCCAAACTATCGTGACATAAAACTGATGGGCGTTGGGCTCTACTCCTGCAAGTAATCCAGGAGTGACTTCTGACGCTAACATTATTAACTTAAAATATTATTAAATATATATATCTTCTGCACTAATATATCCTAGACGCAGAGCTATCGTAGGGATGAATATATCTTCTACCACTTTGCATAGATATATCTGCCACACAACCAACACTTAGTATAATTTTAACCCTTGTGCCAATAATTCATATCACTCATTCTCCCTCACTCCCACACTTCGCAACTTTGCACTTCCATAGCACTGTTTCTGACAAGCAATGTAATTTATGGCATGTTCATTTGTTAAGATACCACATCTAACTCTCAATATTTAGTTGAATTTATTTTAACTGACAAGGTTTATTATAAAAACAACTATATAAAGTGAAAACAATGTTTTTATGCATATGTTTAACTTAAAAAATATCGTTGAGTTAACAATGTTTACTATATAAAATAAATATATAAAATGAGAAAAATGTTTTTATGCATATTTTTAACTTAAAAAATATTATTGATGAATGGTCATAATTTTAATTTTAACATTTTACTTAGTAATTTATCAAGTTGTGTAGATCCATTTTCTATGACCATATCTACACACTCTACACTCTTCACATGTATATTTTCTACACCTCTCCACTCCCATGCACAACAGAGACTAAAATCTATTTCTAAGGCCAAAATTTTCTTAAAAAGCAATTTATCCTGAATTTATTACAAATTACTTAACATAGCAAAAAATTCCAAAAATACTCACTATTAATAATTTTGTATAAATTACTAAACATACTTATTTTAAAGAGTCTTTTGCTAAGATTACTTAATAGAAAAAAATCTTCCAAAAATATGCACTATCAATAATTCCGTATAAATTATTCACCTTTTGTAGAGTCTTTTTCTAAGAACATAAATTAGTAGAATATTTAAATATTATATTAATAAAAAATATATTCATATGCATAAACATGCAATTTTTTTCTTATTTTAAAAACAAATTAATATAAAAAATGTTTTAAAAAAAATAATTTACTTTACACACATTAACACCAAAGTATTTTAAGTCTTTAGATAGTGGATGCTTTTATGTATATACATATATTAAAAAATAAGTATACAAAGTGAACAAAATTATCTTATGCATATGTTTACTTTAAAAAATATTGTTAATTAATGGTCATAATTTTAATTTTAATATTTTGCTTAGCTATATTTTACATTGTGCAGATCCTTTTGCTATAACCACACACACACCCACACATATATATATCTCTTCCACACCTCCGCACTCTACATAGATATATCCCTTGCACAACCAACAATAAAATGTACTGTTAAAGCCAAACCCAAATGAAAATCTTCTTAAAAAAAGGTTATCATTATTGTGACAAGTGATGTAATTTTCAAGATAACTGTGTCATTTATGACACATTGATTTTCTAAGATTCCGCCACTAAATTTCCATACTTAGTTAAATTTATTTTAGGTATCAATGTTTATTATAAAAAGTAGATATAGAAAGTGAAGAAAATTCCTATATGAAGATGTCTAAGTTGGTCTTTTTTGAACCCTTACGAGAATAATGCATATCATTCCTCCCACACTCTAGCCCTTTCACAACTCTGCACTTCAAAAAGTTCTACAATACAGATTGGGACAAATGATGTTCCACATTAATCAATCATTTATGGCACATCAATTTTCTAACATTCCACCACTAACTCTCCATAATTAGTTTAATTTATTTTATGTACAAATGTTTATTATAAAAAACAAAAATATCCACTATCAATAGTTTTGTATAAATTACTGAATAGACTTGTTGCTGTGTAAAGGAAACACAAAAACGATGAAGATTAAAATCCATATCATACATCCGTTTTTTCACTCAAAATTCGTAAGACTTGTCTATATTGTCCATACAAATAAGAGATCTTTGACCAAAGTTTTCTCACCAAATATTACACCAATACCACAACAAACTTCAATAAAACACAGTGGTTGTGTTATGCATGAGTGACACACTATGAAACAACAACCAACTAAACTAATTGCACCTCTCTGTGAAATACATAAATTAGTGAATAGACCAAGATCTTCCAAAAATACCCACTATTAGTAATTTTGTATAAATTAGTTAATGGAGTTGTTACTTCATAAATGAAGCAAAGAAAGGATGAAACTAAAATTCCATATTTACAAATTATATATCAATATATCCATACTTTAGTAGATATAATTATTATTTGCATTTATTATCAAACACGAGAATCTAGTGTATTTCAAAATAGAAATCAAACTAAAATATTTTAAAACTACCCATTATTTTTAATTTTCTAGAATTTGCACAATAAAAATGTAAGCCTGAAACCAAAGCCAAACCAAAATCTTTTAAAACTATCAATTATCATTATCATTAATTTTGTATAAATTACTGAATAGACCAAAGTCTCCCAAAAGTATCGAATATCAGTGATTTTATATAAATTATTAAACATACATAGTACTACATAAAGGAGGCAAAGAAAGGATGAAACTAAAAACCCATATTATATACCAATTTTTACATTGAAAAGTTGCAAGACTTGTCTATCTTGTTCATATAAATAAGATAACTTTGAGAGAAGTGAATTCATAAACCATTACACCTATACCACAACAAACTTCAATAAAATAGAGTAGCTATATTATGCATGAGGCATACACCATGAAACAACAAACTTAAGTAAAAAACAATAGTTGCATTATGCATGATGCATACACTATGAAGCAATAAATAGAGGAAGTAATTTCACTTGTTTGTAAAATACATAAGCTAATATGGCATGCCACCGATTAAAATTAAGATAGTATATCCAAACCTACATCTTGTTCAACAAGTATTGCACTCATTTTGCAAACACAAGTTATAGGTAAAATTGTATACTATTAAAAGAATAAACAAGTAATTAAAAATATTCATTTTAACAAATAAGTTGGGAAGAACCTCATCTTTGTGGATTATGGCACACTATATCATGGTCAAACAAAAAACAAATATTCAATTTAGCATCTCCACATACCAGCTACAAAATCACAATCCAATTAATTCATTCATTGTTGCATTCATGTTTTTTTAATGATATCTCAAACAATAAAACTATGCTACGAGAAAATTGACTCTGCAATTTAAATCCACCTTGATCTACATGTTTCTATGTAAAAATTAAAAACACAACAAGCAAACTAGATTGACACTCCGAAATAAAATGATGCACAGTGAAAGATTCATGTAACCTAAAAGAGAGGATGGGAAAGAAGAAAAAATGACCATCAACTTTATTAAGCAAGGAAGATTCCCTTTTAGCAACTGGGGAGATTTGTGAGTTTTCTAGCAACAACAAGGAAGTTGCTTCTCTATTTCTGAGTGCTCTCCACAATGACTTTGGATAGCACTATTTACAATTCTACTAACTAAAACATACTTACCAACCTAACGAGAACTGTGACCTCAAAATGAGAACTCTTGCCCAAAAAACCCATATTTTTGCATAAAATCCATCAAAATCAACCCCCAAATCAAAAAGTGGTGCTATCGATAGCACCATTTTTTAAAACGGGGTCAAAATTACAATTTTTTTCAAACAAGGGCTTCAAAACTTAGACAGTAGCTCAGAAAAACCTTAAAATCAGCACCTAAAAGCAAATAAGAAGTTTTTGAGATCATTTAAAATTGTTTTTTTATCACTTGGTCCCATTAAAACCAAAACCTCAAAATGAACCATCAAATTTAAAAGTACTGCTACCGGTAGCACCCATTCTAAAATTGGGGTATGAAAATGACACATTTTGATAATGTGGTAAAAGAACTCATCATTACTTTAAACAAAATCATAAAAGAAACCCTTAAATGTTTACTTTTTAAATGTTATTATCAGGCAAAGCACAAGGTAATACATAATGCCATGAAAATATCACAATATAGTTTAAAAATTCAACGTCACTTTTTAATAATTTTTTACTTTTAATAATAAAGAAGTAAATACAAGCTACATTGAATGAAACATAAATAATTTCTTAAAAGTATTGTTATATTGACCATATTCAAAACATATGAGCTAAGAAGTTTTATGAGCTAACAAAATTGTAAAAAACAAAGAAAAACTATAAAGAAATGAAAAAAAATTAAAATTTCCCCGAAAAACAATAATTTAAAAAACAAAAGTACGTTTTTTTTTTAAAATAAGAGCAACAAATCCTTTCAAACTCAAAAAAAGAAAAAAGAAAATTAGAAAAAAAAACTGAAAAATAATCAAAATTCAATAAAAAAAAATTTTAAAAATCTAAAATAAAAAAAATAAAATTAACAAAAACACTAATATTACCTAAGCTACAAATTTATTTAAATGTTTTTTTTAATAATATTTTAATAATGTAAGAATGTTATATTATAACAATGTTATTGTTATATTATAACAATGTTATAATAATAACATTGTTATTGTTATATTATAACAATGTTATAATAATAACATTGTTATAATATAACAATGTTATAATAATAACATTGTTATATTATAACAATGTTATAATAATAACATTGTTATAATATAACAATGTTATTGTTATATTATAACAATGTTATAATAATAACATTGTTATAATATAACAATGTTATATTATAAAATATGTTTATGTTTTATTTTTAGATATTTATGAAGTTTTTTTTTGTGTAAATTTTATATTTTTAAGGTTTTTATATTGTTATAATATAACAATGTTATATTATAAAATAAGTTTCTGTTTTGTTTTTAGATATTTATGAAGTTTTTTTTTGTAAATTTTATATTTTGAAGGTTTTTAAATAAATTTAAAT
>JZKD02S1722139.1:370890-386074 GCA_000966675.3 Picea glauca
CATGCAGCCTCACAATCTCACTGATGAAAACTCTTGCTATGTCAGGTGCCTGATAAGTCGTACGCACCGGAATAAAGTGAGCACTCTTGGTCAGAGTGTATACTACTACAAAAATTGAGTCGTGTCTCCTTACTGTCAGTGGCAATCCAACAATAAAATCCATCGAAATGACTTCCCATTTCGATTCTGGAATGGCATGTGGTTGTAGTAACCCTGCCGGGTGTCTATGTTCAGCCTTTACCTGCTGACACTCGAGACATCTAGCCACAAAATTGACTATGTCGGCCTTCATTCCTTTCCAGAAGAACAAGGGCTTAAGGTCTGCCCAAACCACAAGTCACTCCCTTAGTGCCAACCAGTCCCTCCTTGTCCTCGCCTTCAGTCGCTACCTCGCCGAACATCCAGGTTGTCGTTCCACCTCCTCCACTCATCATGGAAACAAGATACACTCCCTTGGTGTTGGCTGCACCTCTCCATGCTATGCCTCAAGACTACCAAACTAAACTCCCACAGTTCGATACAACAGGACCCTTGAAATCCCAACAATATGTTGACAAAATGAATGATTATTTTGACCTACAAGAAGTTGATGAGGCTGGCGTTGAAATGAGATTGTTTTCCCAAAGTTTGACAAGTGACGTTAAGAAATGGTACAAAGATTTAATAGTCGCCTCAATCCCTGACCTTTTCGCATTTCAAAGGAGTTTTCTCGACAGATGGGAGGTAAAGAAAAACCCTCTCCAAATATTGTCGGAATACGAGAATATAAGAAGAAATCAAGGTGAGACGGTACAATATTACTGCACCCATTTCAAGAACCTATACAATGCAATCCCAACCAAAATCAAACCTCCACAGGGTCTGGCATTGATTAAATTCCCTAATGGATTTGATGCCGACATGTCGTACTAACTAACAAAAAGAAATTCTACTACCCTGGAGGACATGCAGAAAAGTGCTATAAGTGTGGAGGCTAACATATTGGCAAAAAGGGCATGTCAAAGGTCAAAAAGGAGAGTCATAATTAAAGAAGAACCTTCCACGTTGACCTCAGACTCAAAATTGGAAATAATGATGGAAAGATTTACTGTGTCAGACATAAATCCTCCAAGTAACAACACACCTGCTCCTCAGGTTCGGAATCCTAACTTCATAAGAAACCCTCCTCAAATTAGACAGAGAGATCCTAGGGATCAAAGAGAGTAGAGGGGTCGATATCAGCAGATCAGACCTCCCCTACAAGAAAACTATGTTGATGAAGGGGAGGAAGTGATTGAGGAAGTGGAGGACACTCACATCAATCTCATGGGAATTCACAACAACGAAGCTATTTTCCTTACCCAAGAAGAGAAAGAACTTTTTCTTCTCAACCAAACAAAATTAAGTGAAGAAGATGAAGATGCAGAACAACAGGCATTCGAAAATGCTATTCTGGAGGTACACTGGCAGTATAATCTGTGCAGTAATAAGACAGAAGGGAGTTCTCCAAAAAAGACAACTGAAACAAAGAAGGTAGTCGAAACCAAAAGGAACTTTGAGCCATCTGATGAGAAGATTCCTGAGAAGAGCACCATCGACGCTCCCATGAAGGAAAACCTTACCATTCTGAAAAGGTCGTCACAGCCCGAGGTTTCGCCTATTAATCCACCAAGTACTTATGGATAGAAGGATTTGGTGGACAAACCAGAATTGATCAGCCAAGGTAGAGCTCCAACACCTTTCATCCTTGAGGGGGAGTTGGCCAAAGTAAAAATTCCCATCCCACTTTCTGAGTTGATGAACAAAGATGTTTATCATTCACAGGTGATTAAAGCACTGAACATTGAACCTGACATAGGCACGAAGGCATTAACCATTGGATCAACAAATAATTCAGACACTGTGAACCTTACTGATGATCAACCCGAGATTCTTTTTGGACCTGAAGTAGATGGTCGAGATGATACTGGTGAGGTCACTCCTTTTTACATCAGTCTGAACATACACAACCTAATCTTGCATAATTCTATGTTGGATTCGGATGCTTCCCATAATCTGATGCCGAAAGCAGTGATGGAGAAACTAGGACTGGAGGTCACCAGACCTTACAAGGATCTACATTCGTTCGACTCAAATAAGGTTAGATGCATTGGTTTGATCAAGGACCTGTGCATCACCCTGGTCCAAATTCCTGCAAAGAGCATGGTCATGGATGTGGTAGTCGTAGACTCCCTTCAAAGTATGGAATGTTGTTGTCTCGGTCCTGGGGAGCTAAGTTGAAAGGAACCCTACAACTAGACATGTCTTATGCCACTATCTCAGTTTTCGAGCAACAAAGAAGGCTATACAGAGAAACATTGATGAAGTACATGGTCAGTAGCCAAGAAAAACCACACAACTATCCCCTTTACTCTGCACATTCCGATCTGGATTCTTTTATCTTGTACAATGATGGTGACATGGGAGAACAAGATACTCAGCTGATGGAAGACACATCTAGTCAAGACGAAGGACAAGAAATCATTGAGGTAGCAAGGATGAAGAGCATGATAACTGAAGAGTTACCCGCTGATTTCTGGAGCATGGATTTTGATGGAGCAATGAGTAAAGAAGGAGATGGAGGAGGAGTATGGCTGCATAATCACAGAAACAAGTACTCAGAAAACCATTCTTACAAATTAAATTTCCAATGCACTAACAATATTGCTGAGTATGAATCCTTGATGCTCAGTCTGAAGCTTTTGAAAAAAGTTGGTGCTAAATAGATAATGGTAAGAGGTGACTCTGAATTGATAATCAAGCAAATCAAAGGTGAGTACGTTGTGAAACACCCACGTCTTAGAGCTTATAGGAATGTCATTCTTGATGCCTTGAGATGTTTTACTGAAGTTGACTTGTAGGTAATTCTGAGGGGACAAAACATTCTGGCAGATGGATTGGCTACGTCAGCAGCCACCTGTAAGATTCCTTTCCACTCGACTCGCCCATACATGGTAGAAGTGAAGTGTTGACCAACTGTTCCTGACAACATCAGGTATTGGCAAGTCTTTGGCAATGACGATCAGATTGAGGACTTTCTTCAGTGTAAAAATGACTTTGAATGTACAAATATAGATTTAGAGAGTGAATATGAAAATGTAAATAGAT
The DNA here is from genome assembly GCA_000966675.3 of Picea glauca. Lineage (NCBI taxonomy): Eukaryota > Viridiplantae > Streptophyta > Pinopsida > Pinales > Pinaceae > Picea > Picea glauca. The sequence continues at coordinate 374,017 of JZKD02S1722139.1, forward strand.
CTGATTTTGAAATTGATAGTGTAAATAGCATAGATTTAGGAGAATTAGGAGATGATGAAATGGAGGCCGATGTTTTACATTTGAAAAGCAATGTTTTGCCTAGAGGTCTGGTTCCTTTAGAGGACTTGTTTGATTTTAACGACGTAGCCAAAAAACCGAAAATCGAAGCAAATGGACAAGAGGTAGAAGATTGTAATATAGGGACCGAAGAGAAACCTAAGATGGTCAAACTGTCTAAATCATTACCCCCAGAGAAAAAACTCAAATACATTGAGCTGTTCAAAGAATATTCAGATGTCTTTTCCCGGGGTTATGAGGATTTGAAGGCTTATGATACCATCATCATACAACAAAAAATTCCCATAAGAGAAGACCAAAAACCATTCAGACAGAAACTTAGGAGGATAAATCCCAAGTTGCTCCCTCTGATAGAAAAGGAAATAAAAAAAATGTACGATGCCAAAATCATAGTCCCATTGCATTTTTCCAAATGGGTCTCTAATTTAGTCCCTACACGTAAAAAATATCGGGAAATCAGACTTTGTATAGATTTATGAAATATGAATAAGGTTTCCTTGAAGGACAATTACCCCTTGTCGAAAATGGACCACATCCTTCAAAGGGTGGTCGGTTCCAGTAGAATTTCTTTGCTGGACGGTTTCTCGGGTTACAATCAGGTCCTAGTTCACCTGGATGACCAAGAAAAAACCGCTTTCACCACACCATGGGGCACTTTCATGTATGTGAAAATTTCTTTTGGTCTGATGAACGCATGAGCCACATTCCAGAGAGCGTTGGATATCACCTTCGTTGAAGAATCGGGTAAATTTATTGTCGTCTATTTAGATGACGTAACTGTGTTTTCCCGATCTGATGATGAACACCTACGACACCTTAGACAAGTCTTCGAGAAATGTAGAAGTTTTGGGATTTATTTAAATCCTAAGAAGAGCCTTTTCGGGTTAGAGGAAGGCAAACTGCTAGGACACATCATCTCCAAAGATGGAATCAAAATAGACCCTAGCAGAATCTAGGCCATACAAAATTTAGAACATCCAATAAACCTCAAAGAACTACAGTCTTTTATCGAGAGGATTAACTTTCTATGAAGATTCATTCCCAATATGGCCGAGCTCCTTAGAAACATTACAAACATGCTTAAAAAAGACATAAAAATAAAATGGGACTCTGAGTCCAGAAAGTCTTTCGAACAAGTCAAATCAGCACTCACAGAAACTCGTGTTCTGATAAGTCCTGATTTCACTAAGGATTTCTATCTCTTTTCTTTCACTTCTGAACATACTATAGCAGCGGTGTTACTGCAAAATAACAACGAAGGGTATGAACAACCCATAGCTTTCTTTAGCAAAGAATTAAGGGACGCTCCTCTGAATTACAAGATAATGGAGAAACAAGCTTTTTCTTTGGTAAAATCCATAAAATACTTTAGGGTCTACATTATCCATTCCCACACCATATATTATGTTCCGAATGTGGTAGTTAAGGACATTTTGACACAGGACAATCCAGATGGAAGAAGGGGAAAATGGATTGTTGTCATTTTAGAATACGATATAGAGATTAAGCCCACAAAACTAATCAAGGCCTTGCTAAATTAATGGTTGAATCTAACTTCCATGCTCTTGACATTAATTTTCTAGATGTGGCAGATGAACAGGGAGAGATGGTGACTCCAAACGTGAGAGAGGCATTTCTCAACTCTCCATGGTAAGCAGACCTTATATTCATTTTGCAAAATCTACAAGCTCCCCCTGGTTTGACTAAGACCAAAGCTAGATTTTTAAAGTTGAAAGCCTTAAAATTCTGTATTCTAGAAGGCAATTTGTATTGGAAAGATCCTGGAGGCATTCTGTTAAATTGTTTATTGAAAGATGAAGCTGACAAAGTGTTACAAGAATTTCATGCAGGTGAATGTGGTGGCCATCTGAACTGGAAGGTCACAGCCAACAAAATACTCAGAGTGGGTTCCTATTGGCCCACCCTGTTTGTTGATGTGCATCAAAAGGTGACTGCATGTCATCAATGTCAGTTGTTTGAAGGCAAAAGGAAACTTCTTCCTCTCCCCCTGAAACCGATCTCAGTTGAAGTCCCTTTCCATCAATGGGGACTGGACTTCATTGGAGAAATACACCCCCCTTCTTCAGGCCAACACAGGTGGATTCTCACTGCCACCGATTACTTTACCAAATGGATCGAAGCAGTAGAATGCAGGCAAGACACTGACTATGTTATTATGAAGTTCCTTGAAAATAATATTTTGTCTCGCTTTGGATGTCCTAGAAAGATTATAACTGACAATGCAGCTGCCTTTCGATTGAAGAAGATTATAGATTTCTGCAATCAATATCACATTAGTTTGGGGCATTCCACAGCTTACTACCCTCAGGGGAATGGGCTAGAGGAATCTTCAAACAAAACCTTTGTCAATATCATCAAGAAAACATTGCAGGAAAACAAGAAATCGTGGCACAACAAGTTGGTGTTCACTTTGTGGGCTGACAGACTTACCACCAAAAGGTCAATTGGTATGTCACCATACCAGCTGGTCTATGGCATAGAGGCAGTCTTCCCCATTTATTTAGGAGTCCCTGTCATGAATTTGCTTCAATATGTACAAGACGATCCAAACAACTCACAGAGAAAGATCAACCAGATGATCCATTTACAACAGTCCAGGGAGGACGTTTTCAACAAGACACAGGTCATCCAAGATAACATCAAGAAGATCTTTGACAAAAGAACCAAGGAGGATGATTTAGAGCTAGGAGATTTGGTACTGAGATGGGATGCTAGAAATAAAGACAAGGGAAAGAATGGAAAATTTGACAATCTGTGGACAAGACCATACATGATCCAAGCTTTCAGGGGAAACAATGCTTTCTTGTTAAACAACGCTGATGGGACAGATCTTCCAGGAGCACTTGTGAATGGTAGAATGTTGAAACATTATGTTCCACCTCAGTAGAGATTTGAGTTTTCACTCTCCATTGTACATACCATTTTAAGTTTCACTTTTCACTTGCATTTTCTGAGTGGAGAACATTAGTCAGTTGGTTGAAGCCCGAAGAGAAGGCCCTAAGCTGTTGATAATTGTTTTTCCATTTTTGAGAATAAAACCAATGAAGGCTACTAGGCAGGAATGTTCAGAATGATAGGAAACAAGATTCTTGGCACTTCACAGGGCAAGTACCATCCCCAGGTGGAGTCGTTGTTATCACCCTATAAGTTATAGGATCAACTGGTGACTGGGATATTGTTTGTCTCTAGTGTTTTTGTTGACAAATGATTTTTCATTCTGCAAATAATTTGAAAAGAAAAGAAAAGAGAAAAGAAAAGAAAAAGAAAAGAAAAGAAAAAGAGAAAAGAAAAGAAAAAGAGAAGATAAAAGAAAAAGAAAAGAAAGAAAAAGAGGGCATAAAAGAATTGAAATAAAATCCCCATGCAATAATAGTAACTTGGTCCATGCCTTTCAAGCATGGCCAAGTTCTTTTTAAATTTGGTGTTGATAGGGTAGTGAATGATTTGTCTAAACATTTTAATCTTAACCAAAGTGTCTAGGTTAGATTAGTGAATAAATTTGGCAAGACTGTCTAATCCTGGTCAGATAGCCCTAGGGTAGAGTAATTTTTTAGCCCAACAGTTTAATCTAGGTTAATTGTCATAGGAAACTAGGTTAGAACATAGGTTAGTGGCACTGTTTCTTCGTTCCAATAAATCCAGCTTGATGTAAGTGTTGCACCATGTTTCAAATTCTTAACAGATAGTTTGGTCGAAGTCCCTTGGTGGTGTTTATTTGAAAATGTGGGGAAAAAACCATAAAATGCATTTATCCTAAGTTTTCCCAGTGCATGTGCTTTTCCTCTCCCCATTTATACTCTCTGCATATACTGATGGTCTTGATCACGACGCTCTGATCTACGGCACACAGAGCATTCCAGACCCCCCCCGACTGTTCTTCTTTTAACCGGGGGGGGGTTCCAGTATCGGTAATAAGACTTGTGCACATATGGACGGCCCAAGGACGAGCACTTAAATCAACGGTCCATATTGGATTCTGGACCCCCCTGTTCATTCTGCCTTTAATGGAGGGGGGAGGGGGGTCCAGAATGAGCGATAAAGAGCGCTCTTGGATCTACGGCTCAGAAATAGGCAGGTAGATCAATGGCTCACAATGGATTTCGGACCCCCCAGGATGATCTTCTTTTAACCGAGGGGGGGGTCCAGAATGATTATTTTCCTCTGGCAGGCCCCTTGTCATATGTGGCATAAATCTATTGGTCCTGAAGTCCCGTCACCATTTGTTATCTGAAAGACCTCCGTCACTTATGGACGTCATCTTCCATTGGTTCCACTTGTCCCACTTGTTCCCAAGTTATGTCCCATCCCATAACTGTTGTCAGTCCCCTAACCCCTTTCACTCATGACCAACCCCTTATTGTGACTTTTACCTCCAATCTCTATCCGCCACATCACTCCTCTGTATTTTTCAGCCACCGTGAGCTGCCATCTCACCCCCAAGTGGCCCGTTGTCCATTTATTACTGGATAACGTATCCATTATCCAGCTGACATGTCTCTCGCGCCCAACCGACCCCATTTTTAAATAAAACTATAGTTATTTCCCCTACTTTCTCTATTCATCGGTCGCACCAATGAAACTCATAGCCTACTCCTCCATTACGTTATGTCGCCCTCATCCACAGTCAGTCGACCCCACTAACTTTGTGTTTATTGTAGGTATTGTTGCAGAGATGGCGCCAAAGCCCAGGCAAGCAGAAGAAGAGGAGAATCTGTTTCTCCCTCCTTCTGTCGACCTGGAAAAGATCCCACTGGTTGACAAAGACATATTAATCACAGATACCAAATGTGACTTCGATTTCTCAGACCTGTAGTCCTGGCTCAGGGAAGTGTTCCTGGACCAGAGTGATGAAATTGGACTCTGGGAGTCCAATTTACCCCTCTACCTTTTTCCCCAGATCCACCATTTTCACGAGTTCACGCTTAAATGTCAGGCTCACTATATTCCTAAACAAAGAGCAGTCATATCCTCATCCAGACACACCCTTTTCCTCATCACGCTTGAAGACATAGACCAGATGATGCAAATTCCCCATGCCAACTCTGTGTCTCCTTTCAACCTGGAAATCCTTACAGAGTTGTATCAGAAGATGAATTTTCCCCAGAGAGCTCAAATATTCGAGCTTTTCCTTCCCACCTCCGCTCAATTCCCTTTCAAAAATCCCCCTTACCTGTCCTCCATGTTGTCCACTAAGGGAAACCAGGTCATTTCTTCCCTTTGTGGTTTTCTAGGGTATTATTTCGACCAGTGGGTAGATGAGCCCATTCTGGGTTTTCTATCCATTTTCTCCACTGATGAAAAGCCCACCACCCAGTTTGATTTCAACACCTTCTTGGCAGACAATATTCACGAACAGTTCATGAATTTTGGCATCGAAGGCATGTTCAGATACTCATCTATACTGGCCTACATGCTTGTTTACTTTCAAGCAGATAAATTTGGTTTTTCCATGCAGAAGATGGATGCAGATGGAAGGCCTCAGGCAGTCACAGCATGGACCTCTTTACTGAAGCATAACTCCACAGGGTATAGCTTCAAGGCCTTTATTGATCGTTTCTATCACCCTATGGTAAGCATGCTAGGTGGCAGGCCCAAGCCTCGAATAAATGACAAAGTCTAGAGAATCATGCATCTCTTGGACAACACAAAGACAGGGGATTGGTACCTGTATCAAAACCATTCCAAGATCACAGTATACGGGTGTGAGTTGGCACCCTATAAGTTGCCCAAATATGTTCCGGTAAGAATATTTTCTTTAGAGTATATAAGATAAATCATGAATTCAGATGACATCCATTTCGTATCATTGAAGAAAAAGAAGCAACTTCGAATCAAAGGGAAGATTGGCTCCTTCATCTACAACAGTCGGGGTGTCGGGGAAGAAGCTGACAGGATGTTGAGAGAGATGAAGTTTTTCTTAAGCTTCCCATGGCATTATGATCCTTGCGGGATCATCTCAGAAATGCGGGTGAAGAACAAAAACATCCCGTACGTTCATGAAGCTAAGCCCGAAATTGAGAAATTCGCCAATCAGACTGCATGGGTGCCTAAAACCTTGGTCGAAGTGGAACAACAGGTTCCCCCAACCACTGTGCCATCAATGACCACGGCACAGGTCCCTAAGGAAAAAATGGCTCGACAAGATTTATCTTCGCCTGTCATGGAGGTATCGTCTGAAGAGTTCCAGCTACACACTAAGAGGCCCAAGACAGTTTCAGTTCCTGGCCAGACAGAATAAAAAGAAGTCCCACCTACCACAGTGACCAAGTCTGTTATTCCACCCTTCAGTTCGAGAATCTTTAAGGATATCACCCCAGCATTACCGAAGAAATCCACAGACTCACCATTGGACACTCAGCAAAGCAATACATGGCCTAAGTTGGGCATTTTCGAGAAGTACGAGCTGATCAAGAAAAAGAACCAGACCCCCACCAGCAGTACTTACGCTCAGTTTCGAAAGCAGACGTCAATTGCCCAACATAGGATGATGTCTTCATTTGACACAGAAAAAGGAAGAATGCATATGGCCTTCCTCCAAGAACAGGTACCAGAACCCAAGGTGATCACAGACTACAAGAGGGCCACCTTCGAATTCCAGACGGAGGACGTGCACCCAATAGATCAGATGGATCTGCATAAACAGACATGAGAAATGGTATTCCATACGTTGGCACATGTTTCCTTTTTTGTTGCCAAATTGCAGGTGTCACTAAATAATTCTCAAACTCAACTCAAGCTAGAGAAGATATCGTCCTTTGCGAAGGACAATAGAATCAAAACGCTGGAGGAGCTGGTCCTCAAGATCGGTTATGACCCTTCGAACGCCAAAGCAGCGAAGGAGATGATTAAAAATAAGAATGTAGACATTGCCTCCTTGAGGAAACAACTGAAGCTCTCGCCCACAGAGGAATCGCAAGCGAAGGAGATAGTAGAGAAAGAAGGTGAGAAGGACGAAATGCTCAAGCTGCTCATGGAGCAGAATGCACAGCTCAAGGAAATGGAAGCTGAGATGGAGAGATTATTGAAAGAGAAAGAGAAGTTGAATCCAATGGAAGTCATTCCATTGAGTGCTATCCCAATTGCAGGAGTGAGCATTGCATCAGTGACAGCAATCCCATCCGCAACTCCATTGACATCCCAAGAGAATACAACCGACCTGGCCAAATCCATGGAAAGGATGAACCTGCAGGAGACAGATATCAGCAGGCTTAAAAAGGAAGTGGAAAACCTTCAGGAATTCAAAGCTTCTTTCCAAACCATCCTATCTAAGGAACATTAGGTGACAGAGAAGCTCAAACAAGAACTTCAGCAGCTCCAGAAGAAAACAGTGGCAGGAAAGACATTAGCTGAAGTCAAAGAATGTGTATGGACAGACATCACTAAGTCCATAAATGAAATATGACCCATGATCCAAATCATGTTTGAGCAGAATGAGTTGGTCCAGAGGAGTAAACAAGCCATTGATAAGATCAGAGTAGAATTGGGAGATAGGCCAACACAGGAAAACGAGATCATCAAGATCCTAAATTCGAAGACCAAGGAAGAGTTAGAAGAGTTGAAGGTTGAAGACAGAACAAAGACCATCCTTGAGGTCAAAAGGGTTCTGACAAAGAGAGGATTAATTCTTCAGCTGGAAGAAAAGGTTCAGGCCATAGACCTGGGGGTACAAATATTATTCAGTAAGGTTGAGGCCCTCCAAAAGAAAGGTTTACCTAGTCTGAAGGTAATTAATGATAAACTGATGACTCTCCCAGATTACAAGAAAAGATTGGCTGATGTGTATAAGGACAGTTAAAACTTTGCAGGAATTCAAGGGAGCATCATTGGCAAAGCATTTCTTGATTCCCTTCAGTGGGACATCAACATCCAACATGAGATTCAATACATTTTCCTCACCAAGACTACGTTTTCCAAGTATACTGATATGGACAAAGTGTATCGAAGGCTGCTCAAAGTCAACGTGCCCAATCATATTAGATGGGAGGAGCTTTGTGATTTAATTGATTAGTAGATGAGTTGTCCTAGTCCGGTCATTTGTCCAATCAGAAGAGGTTGTTGAGAAACCTCGCCAACGGCCTACCCAGATATCAGTGTGTAGTTACACCAAGTCATCGAGTAGTTCCTAGATTTTTTAGATTTGTTAAGTTTGTTAGGCTAAAAATAGATTTAGCACATCCTGGTCATTTATGACAGGAATGTTTGTAATTGAGTTATAAATACTTCACCTTTTGAAGTATTGAGGGTTGTTGATCTTCACACCCTGACGCTATCAGACTGTAATATTGTTGAAGAGATCTTCCATTAATAAAAGGAGGCACTTTTATAGGATTATTGCGTGTATTCACTGGTGATGTTTTCCTTCTAAGTTGAATGTTATTCTTGCTTCGTGATCATCTTGTTTTCTAATTCTAATCTTTAAGAGTAACGTATGTTGCAGTATTTATCTTCGTATACCCTATTTCTGACTCGAAAGATTTAAGTGTTTATCTTCTGGTGTTTTCAATAAAGAAATTCTTAATTGCTTCTTTGTTGAAATTATCTTTCTCATGTTTTCTGTTGTCCATCATTTATGCTATTAAAATATCCAATGATTATATTATGTCGCCCTGTGAAAGTTTTTCCTTTACATTTCTGTTTCTGATCTCATATTTTATTAAAACACAAACCCCATAACCCAATGGATGTTTAGACTGTCTCAACCAATTCGAAAAACTTTTTAACAACAAAACCGACCTATTTCTTTACCTAGCCTAATATTTAAATTTGGAAACAGAGCTAAATCATATAGAGAGATCCCTCTCTGAAGTTGGAAGGACTAGATCCCAGCTTCAAAAGTGGTTGGATAAAGTTACCTTGTAAATTTCTTCTTTCATCAACCTCTAGGAAATTTACCAAGTGCTAACAGATGGAAATTCTTCCTTCTACATGGGAATAATAGTTGTGCAATTGGAATTACTTCCTCATGCCTAGCAACCATGTCTCAGCATCTTCATCCTTCTTTTTCTCTCCATCAAAAGTATGAGGTTTTATCTTATTCATTTCTCCTTTCAACTCATCCACCCCATACCTCCTATGCTTCATGATAGGGGATGGAATTGAGCTACTATGCGATCTACTATGAGAAGTATTTTGTGAGTTATGGTGATGTATGCTACCACTCCTTGATCCTCCTTTCTTCTATGGGGTCATGTGGCTTCCTGATTTACTGGAGCCACTCTCCTTATCCAATTTTTTTTCAACTATATCCAGGATTTTCATTAACTTCATATTGATGTATTCTTGTTGTTCATTGGCTTTCATAAGCCTCTCATTATTAGCCTTGTGGCTCTGGACATCTGTCTACAATATTTTTAGGGTCTCAGTTAGATTTATGTCTTCCTCCTTTCCTCCTCCATGTCCATTGGAGTTGGTTACTTCCAATCCCAACTGGACATTCAACTCTCTGATTTTATATTATTGGTTGTAGACTACATGTGTATCATCTATCACTTTGGACTCTGTGCTGAATCTAATATAACAACTGTTAATTCTGAAAAAATGTGCAGCCAACATAACTTTGTCAGGCTACATGTTCTTGATAATTTCATGAAAACATGAAACATTCTATATTAGACTTATTTTCTATTGATTTCCTGAGAAATTGATAGTTCAAATCCAATTTATGGGTGAAAAAATATCTTTTAATATTCAATTCCTTTCCAATGGTTGTTTCCATACTCAATTTGGAGTTTTGAGGAGGAAGTTATGGATGTTTGAACAATTTTCCTCTTTGTCATTCTTAAACACATTTTTGGGTGCTAGCACGTTTCCTTCAGCCCCCACATTCGTATGACCAGGGTTTGTGACCCAACGCTAACAACTAGGAACTTATCATGTGCTTCAGACCTCCATAACTTCGGGGCTTTGTAGGATCTTCCTCCATTACTATACATTTTCCCCGAACGTCGATTCTCTGAATGATCCGAGGATGTACCGATTAACGATGCTTACTCCTTATTTATATATATAGTGGATAGGAGCTCCAAGACTACAGGCTTCGGCGGTTCCCAAAACAAATCACTACCAAACTCCCCAACTGTCAACCCACCAGAAATCACCTCTCTTGCCCCGACGTGTCATATCCCAATCAACAATCGAGATTAACTCCAACCCTCTGGGAGTTCTTGACTCACAACGATTATGCAACTCCATTCCTCCAGAGTACCATTTCTTCGTACCATGGGAAATTAACTCAAATAAGTACACATGTAGCTTGTCCTCAACAACCAAGAAACAAAAGAATATGGTGATAATATATAAAGTTAGCACATTCAATAGCATAATCCATCAATATTCATAACAAATATTCCCATGGAATAATGATTCAAATATTTGCAACACATTAATTGGACGAGAAAAGAGTATTTATATTAAAATGTAATCAACATAAGTGTATGAATTACAAAATTTTGTGTCCGCACAGTTCGGAACCGAGAAACTAATTCCCTTCCAGCTAGGTCTCCACCACTTCAATCCTCCACCAAAGGCAAGATCATATAAGAGAGAGAATGAGGTTCTCAATCAATTCAGGAAGAGCTTGGGGATTGAACAATGTGTTCAGACTTAAAAGGATAAAGGGATGCAGACTCAATATGAAGTGAATAATTTCTCCAGATTAACTTTGCTCTCAAATTTGAATTCTTCTCATCTTTTCCACAGGTTGGATATGGCCCATTTATAGCCTTCAAATGGAACTGAAGGGTAGTCTCAGAACATTTCAGTATATGGAAGGTCAAGGATCATGGATCTCATGACATGACATGGAGACCCGACACCATTGTTTTATTTTGGGCACAAAACCCGATGTACACAGGTTATAATGGTGCAACCTGCATATACTAATGTTGTATAATATTGAGGGCATGTATATGTGGAAAAATATTGTTTTTATCTCTGGGAACTGCAAAAAGGAACTTCAAGTCTACATACGGAAATCGAAAAAGGCCTTCTGATAAAATTTGCATAGGGTGAGGAAAATATTGCTATAACAGATGGTCCCTAATGTGTGAGGTCATAAGAGTATCTACAATGGATGAAATAAATTATAGTACCCAAAAGTGGAGTAATGGAGAACCAACTGGATGAACTAGTTGCTCATGAGAATATTACAATTTGTATTTATTTTGCGCACATGGTTGCCAATTTGAATTACACTGTAGATCCATGTGAAAATATACTAAACAGTTGTTCATGGCCATGAATAGGAAATACAAAGGTTTCTACATGACAAAGGTTGCCATAGTCATGAACAAGGCCCAATAAAACCAGTCTAAAAAACAATCTAAAGATATATGTATACAATGGAGTACAATATGATCTCCCATGATGACTAAAGTCAATAGGTATTGGTCCAATGAAAGATAGAAACAACTTAGGAAATTTGTGACCATGAATTGATGCCTTCAAGTCTTCTACACAATCTGCCAAAGGTGCAATTCTACATGAAGTGAATAAAATAGTTGAGGTCGAACACAATGAGACTTCGTTTGATTACTGTTCATTAAGGTGTATTGTTAGAAAACACGAGACAACATACCGATAATGAAAGTAGGTATCAGGGCATCGAGTACATTCTTACAAGTGTGAATAAAGGTGTCGAAGTTGAACAATTTAAGAATCCATCAATCAGGATACATTGGTGTATTCCCAATTGTCGATGGCAGGAGAAGTTGCCACTAATGACTTCAAGACTCTAGGTACTCATAGGACTCTAGGACTCATTTCCAGAATAGATGGGGGGTAAAATCATGAATATGGGTAACACTTTTGCTTGTTTTATGACAAAAAAAACTGTATTTTCACAATTTCTTCAACTTTTGGCATACAAAAATATTTTTTTTATTTAGAATTTCACTTTACAGTAAAAACAAAACTTGTGAATAATTTTGTTATATTTCTAATGACTATTTTTCAATTTTTT
>JZKD02S1722139.1:414678-430698 GCA_000966675.3 Picea glauca
CCACTTTGACTACTTTGACCTTTTGGGGCTTCTAGATGACATATGAGGGTCCTTCAACTTCGTAAGGCCATAACTCTCAAACCGTGAGGAGTTATGTGACGTTCCACATACCACAAGAAATGGAAAGAAATGTAATATCCATATATAATAGTAATATTTGAAAATATATCATAAATCATATTGTTATCCATTATACAAACTTGGGTCCTTTACCCAAACCTGGGGTGTCCAACTTCTCATGGCCATAACTCTCTAACCGTGAGGAGGTATGTGACATTCCACTTACAACTAGAAACAGAATGAAAAACACTATCCATATAGGATCTCATTATTCCAAAATTAATAATGGGTTCTCTTACTCTGCAAAGTGTCTTCCCGTGAGGGCTTTCACCATAAGGGGACCACTTTGGAGTTCATCCATCTTTACTTCTTATCAACCATGAAAAGATGACGCAGACCCATGAACCTCAGGCCAAGATACGCAAAGGATCATTCTAAATCTTCCCCTAAGTCTAATTGACTCTTCGATTTCCTCATAGGGAATATCTCACACACAAGAGAGTGTATCCATAGGTCCTTGTAAGTTATGCCTACGTGATCAAACACCGGGCGTTAACTCTAACCACTTGACCAACATATATGACCACAACCTTTTCTGAAAAGGAATGTCGGCTTTCGCAACTTCGCAAATACTGATGTTGAGTCTCTGACTCTTCAATCCCCGAACTCCAAAATGCCGAAATTCGGAAATTCGTGACCGCAGCCCTACTCCAAAGGCATTTCATGTTTTGCGACTTCGGCGTTTTCAACACAAAGTTCCCCAGCTCCTTGTCCTCATAGATGCCGAAATTCCAAACCCCAAAATGTTCAACGAAGGATGACTCTCCACAAATATGATCAAGACTTCTTTAGAAAAGGAAAATTTCGTATTTTGCAACTTCATGAATCCGTATGTAAGTTCCTTTCCTCTTCAACCTCCGAAACCCAAAATGTTCAATGAAGGTTGACTCCTCCAGTGCGACGAATACATGCCACCTGTCTTCTCCATTTTACTCTCTTTACGATGTGGATTCTTGCCACCTGTCCACACAGGTTTTTCGTCTTTCGGGACTTGAGCGAACATCCAACAACCGTTCCTCTCCCTCTTCAAACCCCAAACTCCAAAATCACAGCTTTAACGGGATAAATGGCTATAGGCCTCCCTCGATCCGATGGCTCATGCTATATTGGGACTTCATGAACTGACAGTTTGAAACTCTCGACCCCAAAATCACTTGTCGCTCCAATTCCCCAAATTCCGAAATGCGAATTCGCACGAGATCCGACAACTCTTGTTGAATTGGATCCAATGGCCACTATCTCTCCTAATATTATGGGTGATTAGAAAGGAGCTCGCATTTACTCCCTCACTTATTTGCAATATCCGATGGCTCTCAGGTCTTTGCCACTTCTCCATGAAGTGTTTCTGTCGTTCGATTACACACTTGAAAATCCCTTTCTTGATTTGAGAATGTGAGTGACCAAAGGTTTTGGCCTGCAGTTCAAACTTACAAATACCGAACTCCCGAAATGATCTAACAGCTCAAACTGACCATAATCAATGGTCCTCGTTTATTCTTGACATCAGTGTGGTGGGTTCTTCCAACTCCTAACCACCTTAAAGCTCCACTAGGTCCTACAGTCATCGCGATTTCGCAAATTATCCACGGAGAATTCTGACCGCCCGATTCACTTCTCAAGAATCTCTTGGACAAACTGACTCAGTGTTCTCCCTCCCGAACTTGACTTATATGAGATGATTTTGGCCTTCGTTTCCCTTTGACCACTTCAAAGTTTAATCCCTCCTAATCTTTCTCTGGTAAAATCAAACTTCAAAAGGGTTCCTACATGCACTCCTTGTGGAAAACTTTCAAATAACCTCTGGTTATTTGAGTCTTCAACTCTGGGCACTCTTTGTAACAATAGTCCTTCAACCTTCACCTTAGTTAATAATTTCTAAGGCTTCAAATAGCCTACACACACCTTGCATGACTATGTGCTTCACCTGCAATTATGGTGGTATGATAACAACGATATCTCTCCTGAGCTTTTTGAGATAAAACTCAGACTACTGTTAACGCACACCTTGTAGGCATTCACTGGACTCCTTGTAAGAACTCTTGAGAAGAGAAACAATTGAAACTCATTCTTCTTCTCTCTTAGACTTCATACATTCACCATGAAATCATACACAGGACATAGCATTGAAACAAATGCATAACAGAGAAAATAAAACAAGTATAAACATACCATTCAACTAATGTAAATAGTAAGCATCATAACACCATGAAAATTGAGTCAAAGATTTATATATTAACTCAAGTGCTCCTATACATGGGTTCTTCTCTACATCTCTCTACTACAGCTCAACAACTTATGAATTCTAAATGATCATACTGTTTTTTTATTTTTTTTAATGATACAAGGGTGATGGTGTCTATATTTGTTTTCCCTCCTACGCTTCTAAACTGTCTAATCTATTAAATCAAATCTACATACTTTCATTAAACAGACTTAAATTCCCATTACATTCAACCGGTCAGAGAAAATCGCTCAAGATCTGTTTACAACATCTAGATATAAATGCAAGTATGCTTCCCCTAGCTATTACATTAATATCTCCTCATTAAATTTTCAAAATATTTAAAAATGTGTGTTGGTTCTTTTCCAGATGTCTTCTGCCTTTATGCTTGCTTGGCTGGCTTCTTACGATGCTCCTGCATCATACTCCCTTGCTTGAAAATTTTCATGAACTCATGTTCATGAGCTCTTGCACGGTCTGTCCATGCCTACGAATTTATGCTTCATCCTCCCAACTGGCATCTTCAACTGGATGTCCTTTCCATTTGACCAAGTATTCAAAATACTCTTTTCTCCTGGTCTTTTTGCTAATCCTCTTGTCAATTTGTGCTTTCCATCTGTGTCTTTTCGGCTACAGGCATTTGTTTTGTCCATTGAATCTTTTTCTGTTTCTCCTCCACTCCTGCTTTTTCAGCTCTGTAAGGGTACAAATATGCAACATTGAATATCAATGAGATTCTAACCCCATCGGGTAATTCAATCTCATATGCGTTTTCCCCAAATTTCCTTATGACTTTGCACGGTCCAATCTTTTTCATCTTTAGTTTGTTATATGTTCCCCTTGGGAACCTCTCCTTCCTTAGATGTGCAAGAATCAGATCACCAAATTCAAATTTAAGTTCTCTCCTATGTTGATCTACTCTTCGCTTGTATTCTTGACTTGAACTCTGCAATAGCCCCTTAATTTGGTTGTGAAGCTCCTTCATTCCTTCTGCAAAGTCCTCTGCACTAGCACTTCTCACTTCAGCTTGTTCTGCATCTTTCAATTCAAAAACTACCCTTGGCTGCATTCCATATACAATATGGAATGGACTCTACCCTATGCTTATGTTGAGTGAATCATTGTAAGTGAATTCCACTTGTGGCAGAATGTGATCCCACCGACTATGGTGTTCAGTCACTAAGCTCCTCAGCAAATCTCCCAAGCTCATGTTTATGACCTCTGTCTGTCCATCCATCTGAGGATGATACGTTGAGATAAAAGATAAGTTTTTCCCTAGCTTCTTCCATAAGGTCCTCCAGAAATGTCCCACAAACTTGGTATCTTGATCATAAATGATACTCCTTGGCAAGCCGTGAATTCTGACAACTTCCCTGAAAAACAGGTTCGCAATATGAGTTGCGCCACTGGTTTTCTGGCATGGTATAAAATGTGTCATCTTTGAAAATATGTCGACTACCACAAATATTGAATCATATCCTCTTTATGTCCTTGGCAGTCCTAATATGAAATCCATGCTCACTACGTCCCATGGCCTTTCAAGTATGGGTAATGGTTGATATAACCCTGTGTTCTGCCTTTTCCCTTTTGTGTGCTGACAAATTCTACATCTGTCCACAAATTTCTTAACATTTGTCCTCATCCATGGCCAAAAATATGAGCCATTCAACTTTTAGAACGTCTTATCATGACCGAAGTGTCTGGCCAATCCTCCACTGTGTTTTTCCTTCAACAGATTCTCCCTCATGGAGCATTTCGGAATACATAGTTGATTGCCCATAAATAATAATCCATCCTGGATCATATACTCGGTCCATTGGCTTCTATCCCTGAGAATTGGATTCTGAGACACCTCATATGCTTCCTTAAAATTTGGTTCATCCCTATACATTTCTTTGAGGTTATCAAAACCCAAATTCTTGACTCTGAATTCCTGCATAAGCAAACATTTCCTGCTCAAAGCATCAACAACTTTGTTAGCAGTTCCAAAAATATGCTTACTCACAAAAGTAAAATTTTGCATGTATTCAACCCATTTATCATGTTTTTGGTTCAACTTCTCCTGTTGAGTCACGAATTCTAAAGCATGATTATCGTTGTACAAAACAAATTCCTTGGGAACCAAATAGTGTCTCCATTTCTTCAGCATTTGTATGACTGCATAGAATTCTTTGTCATATGTGGAGTACTTAATCTTGGCTTCATTCAGTTTTTCACTGAAGTACATGATCAGCCTGTCATCTTGGCTCAATACTGCTCCAATTTCAAATCCACTCACGTCACACCTGACTTGGAACGTCTTTCTAAAATCTGACAAAACCATAATTGGTTGCTCAATAATCCTCTTCTTCAGCAGATTGAAACTCTTCTCTACTTCCTCCGTCCAGTGAAAAGATTTATGTATTTTATTTTCCGTATCCATCATTGGTGCGCTAATTCCACTGAAGTTTTGGATTAATTTCCTGTAGAAGCTAGCCAAACCATGGAAACTTTGAACTTCAAACACGCTCTTTGGCGATGGCCAATTCTTAATCGCCTCTACCTTTTCCGGATCCATCTTCAACTCATTCACAGAGATAAAAAAACCCAAATAAATGAGTTATGTCCTCATAAATGATGATTTCTTCACATTGATCATCAATTTCTCTTGTTGTAGCCTCCTCATTACTTCAGCTCATTGCTTTAAGTGTTCTTCTTATGTCCTGCTAAAAATTAATATATCATCAAGATATACAATGAAAAATTTATCTATGAAATCCTTCAAGACTTCGTTCATCAACCTCATGAAAGTACTGGGTGCATTCGTTAAGACAGATGGCATGGCAATCCATTCATACAACCCCTCATTCATCTTGAATGTTTTCTTCCATTCATCACCTTCTCTCATTCGAATTTGATGATATCCTCTTTTCAAATCAATCTTTGAAAAAATATTTTCCCCACTCAAGCAATCCATCAAGTTGTCCATCTTTGGCAATGAAAATATATATTTGATGGTAATCTTATTGATTTACATTAAGTCTATACACATCCTCCAGCCTCCATCTTTCTTTGGGTTGAGCACTGTCGGAACAACGTGTTAGCACTCTGTAATTTTCACAAGGCTGTGGAGGCAGTCACAGAGGCAACATCAAAACCACTTTGAGTCTTGGATATATCCCTCCAAGACTCAGAGAGGGATCTCTCTGTCTGATATAAATTTGTTGGAAGAGGATATTATGCTAGCTTTGCAGAATAGGGTTATGTTCTTGGTGTTTTCTGGTTGAGACAACAAAAGAAGACCATTGGGATATGGGGTCTGTGACAAGTTTGAAATTGAAAACAGGTCTATAAGTTATTTCCATAGGGGAAGGTAATTCATACATTGGATTCTTTAGAAATAAAGTGATGTAAAAGAGGAACATACAAGATAATCAACTACAACAAAAAAGCATCCAAGAATTTCTTCATTGTAGTATCAGAGGACAACATTAAGATTCTCAAAAGCACTGCACAGAGTATTAGGGATAAATTCTATGTTAAATCTTCTTTTGAAAATTATAAAGAAAGAAATATAATGAAGACTGATTAGAATCAAATTCGATGAAACAAGAAAACTTGACCAATCGTCAACACACAGGAATCCTGTGAAAAAGTCCCTTTGTATTCTTGGTGAATCAGAAAAATGTTACAAGGAATAGCCTTCCTGGGCGTAAGATCAACAACCTTTACATTAAAAATCATCTCTAAATAAATAGGGGAGATACCCCAAAAAGTTGTGTGTGTCGGTTTTAATCGCCTCAGCCAAAAATAGCCACAAATCCCACAAAATCTGGAACTGTCCACCATGAAAGACGGACCGTTTTTTTACGAAAAAGGGGTCTGAATAGACGTTTGTTTCCGTTCAACGATGAAACCTGGGAAACAAATGAAGGAGGTTATTTTATATGGGCATGTTTTGGACAAAAACCTCCTTTGGATTTTCCAAATTCGCCTTCAGCTGGCTGTAACAGTTCCCGCAAAATCAAGGCTGTAACGGAAAAGTGAAAATCTGGAAGAAAGGGCCTCGAAGATGGCTTCGATTCTCCCTGCTCGTAGTCCCGGTGAAAAAAATGAGAGAGTTTTTTTTTCTTCAGCTCGTGCTAAGAAAAAAACTCTCTCATATTTTAAAATCTGTCTTCATTTTCCTAGAATCCGTTTTGAAAGAAGACGTAGTGAAATAGGCAAAAATGGCGAAAAAAGGGAAAAGCGGGTTTTTTTTCAGGAAGGCGGTATTCCAGACCCCCCCTGGGGTGGTAAGAGGTTTTCGGGGGGGGGTACGCCGGAAAGGGAAGGAGAAACCTAACTAGGGGGTTTTTTTTGTAAACTACCATTCCCGACCCCCCCCCCCCCCCATAGACTCAAAACTGCAAAGTGTAAAGGCCACTGCTGAAAACGTGATTTATATTTACCATAGAGGCCTCGACAATCTTGAAGAACAAAAGTACTGCCAGAGATAGATTGAGGCTCTATAGTGAAAAAATTCTCCATATAGATAGCTATAGGATCAAGGTAGAAATGACATGTTCCTTGATTTTTGGATTCTTCTAGGTGAGCGACATGCTCTGGCACTGTACCTATGTTATTTTCATCCTCATGCATTTCCTGACATGGCTGCAACTTTTTTGATGGGTTTTGAAACGATGCTTTTGCTTAACACACCCCTATAGCAGACTGTATTATCATATCCATATCATAACAACTTTTTATCCCATGGCTGGATGATGGAAAATGACTTTGACAACACAGGTCATCCAACACATCTGATATTGGATCCTGGAGAAATTGAGCTAACTGTTGCATTGGTTCCACTGCAACTTCTTGATTTTCTGTGTATTTATCCTTTAGCATATACTCAAGATTCTTTTTCAAAAACTCAAATGAATTAAAGCATAATGGTACAGAGTTATTGTGGATTAACTCATAATTTGTCTCAGGCTCTCAGCTTTCATCAGGAATTTGAAAATCAATGTAGGTCAAGGGCTACGATTCTGGGTTTAGAACAACCTCCATATCCTTAATGTCATCTTCAACTGATTGATTAGATAAATTTCGGTCTTCACTATTTTCAACTGGCCTAGAGTTTCTTTTCATAAATTGAAAAGATGAGAAACATGAGGGCAAAGTGTTTTCACTTACTCTGAGATTTGCTCCACTTTGATCCTTGCTGTCATAATTTCCATGTGCAAATTGATTGTCATATCTAAGCTGTAACTGATCTTCTTCCTACCAACAACATGCTATTGGTTTCTTTGAACAGTCAACCTCTATTTCAGCCTCATGATCATCATCATACTGGTCACACTTGGGTAAATCATCCCTGGATGAAATGCCATTGAACATGCATATCATGTCAGGAGAATCTTACACCACTCTTTGATTTTGAACTTCATTTTCAACTGTATGGTGAATGGAATACATGAAAGAATCATTATCCAAATCATGGTACCATGGATGAACAACAAAATGTTTGGGAATAGTGATCGTCAATGGAATATGATGTCTTTGGACAACAAGCTCATCTTTCTTGTTGATCCTCTGCATCAACTCTTCCATGGCATCAACCAAACTGTCCAGTTTAGGTTCTGATGACTTCAATTGCTCCTTTTCTTTGTCCTTTAACTTTGACCTTTTGATCAGCAAGTTGGTCTCCACATCAACTACAACCTTTTGCATTTCTTCAAGACTTAAAGTGTTCCTTTCTCTTAATTGAAATGTCATATCAAGATCAAAGGCATCTAGGTAATGCAAGTGAGATGATCCTGGGGGTGGCCTTATATCAGCAGGTATTGCCTGATATACCTTATTGAATCTAGATGAAAACTGATGTATTGTTTCCCCTATCTGTCTTTTCAAATGGTCATACTCTTCCAAGATGAGAAAAACATTTCTCATGATGACCCATCGATCTAGGAAAACTTGCATGAACTGCTGAAAATTCCTGATGCTTACAGTTGGAAGGTTCTTAAACCAATCTTTAACTTTACCTCCCAAAGACAGGGAAAACATTCTGATGCAGACATCATCTTCTTCTACCTCAAAGAGGTCAAGAAAATCCTCAAGACTTTGGATATGCTTTTTAGCAGTAATATCGACGTTCTCTCCATCAAACCTGGGTATATTATTGATGTAATTGACAGGGAGGTCATGGAGAATAGGAGGAAAATATAGAGGCTTGTATCGGTCTGGGACTTTGGAAAGTACGGAAGGTGAAGCAAGAGGCTTACAACCATCCGGAGGTTTAGCAAGAATAAGAGATAAAGCAGGAGGCTTATGTCTCACTAGGGTTTCTACAGGTGCATCTGGGATGTGCACAGGTGTGTGAGTACGTACATAATATACAATTTGGGTTTTAGTATCTTGAGGCTCTTCAGGTTGAAAATGATCATCCTGAATTTAAAATATATACTCTGGTCCAGGATCGTGATAAGAGAGAAAGTAATTTCATATGAAACCAATAATATCATGAATACAATTTGAGCTTGAGTACCTGGTCTTTCTAGGCTTCTTGGTCATGCTTCAGGTTCTTCCTCTAGTGGATTCTTTGAGTTGGCACTGTCTGGAGCTGATTGGAGTCGCTAGGTGAATGATCTCAGCCTTCTTGTGGCTGGTCACTGTCCACCATCAGTGATCAAATCTGGGGCTTTGAAGTGTACTACTGGGGAAAGTTCCCCAGTACGGTCGCCATTTTGTTAGCACTCTGTAATTTTCCAAAGGCCGTGGAGGAAGTCACAAAGGGAACATCAAAACCACTTCGATTCTTGGATCTAGCCCTCCAAGACTCATAGAGGGATCTCTCTATCTGATATAACTTTGTTGGAAGAGGATATTATTCTAGCTATGCAGAATAGGGTTATGTTCTTAGTGTTTTCTAGTTGAGACAACAAAAGAAGACCATTGGGCTATGGGGTCTGTGACAAGTTTGAAATTGAACACAGGTCTATAAGGTATTTCCACAGGGAAAGGTAATGCAGAGGTTGGATTCTTTAGAAATAAAGTGATGTAAAAGAGGAACAGACGAGATAATCAACTACAACAAAAAAGCATCCAAGAATTTCTTCATTGTAGTATCAGAGGACAACATTAAGATTCTCAAAAGAACTGCACAGAGTATCAGGGATAAATTCTGCGTTAAATATCCTTTTGAAAATTAGAAAGAAAGAAACACAATGAAGACTGATTAGAATCAAATTCAACGAAACAAGAAAACTTCACTAATCGTCAACACACAGGAATCCTGTGAAAAAATCCCTTTGTATTCCTGGTGAATCAAAAAAATGTTATAGGGAATAGCCTTCCTAGGCGTGAGATCAACAACATTTACATTAAAAATCATCTCTAAATAAATAGGGGAGATCCCCCAACAAGTTGTGTGTGTCGGTTTTAACCGCCTCGGCCACAAATAGCCACAAATCCCACAAAATCTGGAACTGTCTGCCATGAAAGACAAACCATTTTTCTGTGAAAAAGGGGTCCGAACAGACGTTTGTTTCTCTTCAACGATGACACTTGGGAAAAAAATTAAGGAGGTTATTTTATATGGGCATGTGATGGAAAAAAATCTCCTTTTGTTTTTCCAAATTCGCCTTCAGCTGACCGTAACAACTCCCACAAAATCAGGACTGTAATAGAAAAGTGAAAATCTGGAAAAAAGGGCCTCGAAGATGGCTTCGATTCTCCTTGCTCGTAGCGCCGGTGAAAAAAATGAGAGAGGTTTTTGTTTTTTAGCCCATGTTGAGAAAAAAACTCTCTCGGATTTTAAAATCCATCTTCATTTTCCCAGAATACGTTTTGAAAGAAGACGTAGTGAAATAGGCAAAAATGGCAAAAAAGGGAAAAGCAGTTTTATTTTCGGGAAGGCGGTATTCCGGACCCCCCCTGAGGTGGTAAGCGGTTTTTCGGGGGGGGGGGTTCCTTTGGAATGGGAAGGAGACACCTGTCTGGGGGGTGGTTTTTGTAAACTACCATTTTGGACCCCGCCCCTCTCGTTAAACTCCGGATAGTGAGGGGGGGTCCGGAATTTTTAACGACCGTTGATTTTGTTTAATGTGAATATGATGTGCACATGAATTTTTTAAGATGCTTTGAGGCAGGGTGTGGGTAGACTTAGGGTAGAGAATTTTATCTTTTAGTTTTTGTTATATTATATTTTATTTATTGTTTTTCTTTATGTTTTGTTTACGTTTTGTTTCATTGTTTTATATTGTTTTAATTGTTTTATTACTTTTTTTTTTATTATATATATATATATATATATATTTTTTTTTTGTGTTTGATTTTTATATTTTTTGTTTTTTTAATTTGTTTTATTTAATATTTAATCAATCCTAATTACTAACTTAGATTTTTAACTTAATTAATAATTAATTAATTATTAACTAGTTATTTATTAACCAGTTTAACCTATTCTAACTATACTAACATTATTATTATTTAATATAAATAACTTATTGTTATTTTTTCTTTAATCCTAAGTTCATTTATTCATGAAGGGGTAAGATTGGCGAAGGGGTGAAGGAATGAAGGGTGAGAAACTGACAGGTGTAGTGTGAATGAAAAATGTATCATGGAGTGGAAGAGGCCTGATGCAATGGATGGGTGACACATTGGGACAGGGCCCGCCAAAGAAAAATGCCTCATTCCGGACCCCCCCCCCCCCTTTGTTAAAGGCATAATTACTGGGGGGGTCCGGAATTCAATCTCAGTCATTGATGAAAGAGATGGTGCTTCAGTCGTTCAGATGTGTGCCTTCGTTATCTCCGATTCCGGAAACCCCCCCGTTAAAAGAAGAGCAGTTGAGGGGGCCCGGAATCCACTGTCAGCCATTGATATACACGCTGCTAGATCAACCATCGATCTAAGTGCGTTCTTTATTCTCCAGGTGCGAATGCAGCAAAAACTTAGGCTTTAGCGATTTTTGTGGGTTTTGTGCACTGCTTCCCTTGAAAATAATTTGCAGAGATGAAATATTATTTGCAAACCTATACACCTAGAGTGAAAAATTTCTAGTCAACAGATGATCCTATGAATTATAGGGTTATAACACAACACATGGAATCAATCTCTCCCGAATCAATCCTTTGTCCATTAAGTCCTAGACCTGTCTCTTAACTTCTTCATTTTCCTGTGGTGTCAAACTGTACGTTGCTTTGTTTGGTAAACTAGCTCCAGGTATAATATTGATATGATGGATTATACTCCTAATAGGTGGCAACGAACAAGGTAGTTCATCCACTACTATATCAACAAACTCTCCTAGCAACTTTTGGATTTCTTCTGGTAAATCATCTATTCTCGTACTGGTCAAAAAAAAATTGGGCTTCCTGACCAGAATAAATTGTGTGTCTTCCTTCTTCTTAACCTCATTAAGAAGTTCCTTCACAGTCATGAGCAGTACAATGTTTCTCATCTCTGTTTTCACCTCTTGGTTTTTAATTGGAAGCAACATGTGTGTCCTACCATTTTTCTCCAGGGTGTATGTGTTCTTTCTCCCATCATGAATCATGTTTCTGTCATATTTCCATGGTCTACCCAAAAATAGATGACAAACATCCATGGGAATGACATCACATAATATTTCATCTTTATATCCTCCTATTTTAAATTTGACTAAACATTGTTTAGTGACATTTACCTGATGTCATTTTTGTAGCCACAAAACTCTGTATGGGCTTGGATGTACAACAGTCTCCAGCTCCAACTCTTCTACCATTTCTATAGATATGAGATTATCTGTGCTACCGCTGTCCACTATGACCTTGCATACTCTATCCTTAGTTTTGTAAGCAGTCCGAAACATACTGTTTCCTTGGGTTGGGTTCACTGCCTCCTTCTCCGGCTTCAAGAGAAATTTCCTCATCATCAAAGATATTCTGCCCTCAACATATTATGCCTCAACATTCCATCCTTGAGATTTGTCAATGTGAGTTTCACCACCATCTTTCTTCTTATCTGGACACTCATAGGATTTATGTCCGATTGTTCCACAGACGAATAATTTCACTTCACCTCTTCTACCTCTTCCTCTGGCTCGAGGAAAAGTATTTCTATCAGCATACTACCTTCCTTGTGAGCTTCCTCCTCTCTCAGGTTTAAGGTTTCTTCCCCTCTTCTTTAGGTTTCTAAGTTCTATCCTGGGCAATTGTCTTGCCTCTGCTTTGACTTCTACCTCAGCCTCTTTGACCTTTCTTCCGACTCATCTTATCTTCAACTTTCAGAGCTATGTGATAAGAATATTCAACATTTCGAATGGTCATCATGCTCATCTCATCTTGAATGTCATATCACATACCATTCATGTACCTGGAAAATTTTTCATCATTGCTTTCCCGATGACCTTCTCTGATGTTTATCCTGTAGAATTCTTCAGTGTATTATTTTACTGACACCACCTTCTGTCTCAAATTCTGCATCCTCCGAAACAAAGTGATTTGATAATCCATGGGTATAAATTTGGCTTTCATCTTTGCAACCATTCTATCCCAACTCTTGATTTTCTGCTTTCCCTTGCAGCGTCTGTCAGCCTGTAGTTCATCCCACCATAGTGATGCATGCCCTTTAAGTCTAGTAATGACATGTTTGACTTTATTTTCTTCCTCGACATCCTCATAGTCAAAGTATTTTTCTAGAGCTCTAATCCAGTCTAGAAGCTCTTCAACATCCAAGTTTCCCTCATATGTGGGAATGTCCATTTTTTCTCTGGCACTTATCCTCACAAAAACCTTGAATAGGCGTTCTTCTACAACATCTTTTACTACAACTTCTTCTCCTTCATTTCTAGATTCATTTTCACTTTCAGCTTTGTTGATATCTCCAGCGTCAACTGTGCGCCTTTGTGATGTCTCCATAGCATCAAGCCTGGCATGTAATTCACGCATTTCCCTTTCCATTGCTAGATCAGGTAGTTTCCTGTCTCTTCTTCTCGACAGCCTGACTACAAAATTTTCTCCCTTTTCTCTGCTACAAAAAGAAAAGAATTTGTTCTACACTCTGATACCACACTGACGCAGACCCTTGACCCTCGGGCCAAGATATGCACACAATTTTTCTAAATCTTCTCCCAAGTCTAATTGACTCTTCGATTTTCTCACATGGAATATCTCACACACACGAGGGTGTATCCACGGGTCCTTTTAAGATATGCATGTGTGATAAAAAACCAGGTGTTAACTCTAACCACTTGACCAACAAATATGATCGTGACCTTTTCCGAAAAGGAATTTTGGGTTTTGTGACTTCGTGAATCTGAATGTTGAGTCTCTAACTCTTCAATCGCTGGACTCCGAAATGCCAAAATGTCGAAATCCATGACCGCAGCCCTACTCCAAAGGTGTGTCGCATTTTGCGACTTTGGGGTCTTCAACACAAAGTGTCACAGCTCCTTTTCCTCGGAGATGCCTAAATAATAAACCCCGAAATGTTCAATGAAGGATGACTCTCCACAAATATGATCGGGACTTCTTTCGAAAAGGAAAATTTTGTAGTTCGCGACTTCACAAATCCGGATGTAAGTTCCTTGCCTCTTCAACCTCCGAAACTCGAAATGTTCAACAAAGGTTAACTCCTCTAGTGCGATGAATACATGCCACCTGTATCCTCAGTTGTACTATGTTTATGATGTGGATTCTTGCCACCTGTCCACATGGGTTTTTCGGCATTCGGGACTTGAGTGAACATCCAACAGTCATTCCTCTCCCTCTTCAAACCCCGAACTCCGAAATCACACCTTCAATGGGATCAATGGATATGGGCCTCCCTCTATCCGACGACTCATGCTGTATCGGGACTTCGGGAACCAGCAGTCTGAAACTCTCAACCCCAAAATCACTTGTCGCCCCAATTCCCTGAATTTCAAAATGCGAATTTGCACGAGATTCGATGACTCTCGTTGAATTGGATCCAATGACCACTATCTCTCTTGAGCTTATGGGTGATTGGAAAGGATATCGCCTTTACTCCCTTGCTTCTTTGCAATATCCAATGGATCTCGGGTCTTCGACACTTATCCATGAAGTGTTTCCGCTGTTCGATTACACACTTGAAAATCCATTTCGTGATTCAGGAATGTGAGTGACCAAAGGTTTTGGCCTGCACTTCGAACTTACAAATCCCGAACTCCCGAAATGATATAACGGCTCAAACTGACCATGATCAATGGTCCTCATTCATTCTTGACATTAGGGTGGTGGGTTCATCCAACTCTTAACCACCTTACAGTTCCACGGGATCCTATGGTCCTCGCGATTTCGTGAGTTCTCCATGGAGAATTCTGACTGCCCGATTCACTTCTCAAGAATCTCTTGGCCAAACTGACTCGGTGTTCTCCCTCCTGAACTTGACTTCTATGAGATGATTTTGGCCTTCATATTCCTTTGACCACTTCAAGGGTTAATCCCTCCTGAGCTTTCTCTGGTAAAATCAAACTTCAGAAGGGTTCCTGCACGCACTCCTTAATTTATTTTTTGAGTTTGTGCACGGTTTGCAACAATAGTCATTCAACCTTCACCTTATTTAATAAGTTATAAGGCTTCAACTATCCTGCGCACACCTTGCACGGCTTTGTGCTTCACCTACGCTTCTGCTGGTATGAGAATAATGATATCTCTCCTGAGCTTTCTGAGATAAAACTTAGACTCCTATCAATGCACACCTTGTGGAAGTTCACTGCACTCCTTGCATGAACTCTCAGGAAGAGAAACAATTGAAACTCATTCTTCTTCTCTCTCAGACTTCATACATTCACCATGAAATCATACACACGACATAACATTGAAACAAATGCATAACAAAGAAAATAAAACAACTGTAAACATACCATTCAACTAATGTAAACAATAAGTATCATAACACCATGAAAATTAAGTCAAAGATTTATATATTAACTCAAGTACTCCTATACATGGTTTCTTCTCTACAGCTCCCTGCTATAGCTCAATAGCTTATGAATTCCGAATGATCATATTGTTTTTCTTTTTTTTTAATGATACAAGGGTGAGGGTGTCTATATCTGTTTTCCCTCCTACGCTTCTAAACTATCTAATATATTAAATCAAATCTACCTACTTTCATTAAATAGACTTAAATGACCATTACATTCGATAGATGAGAGAAAATCGCTCAAGATCTATTTACAACATCTAGATATAAATGCAAGTACGCTTCCCCTAGATATTACATTAATATCTGCTCATTAAATTTTCAAAATATTTCAAAATGTGTGCTGGTGCTTTTCCAGCTGTCTTTTGCCTTTATTATTGCTTGGCTGGCTACTTACAATGCTCCTGCATCACAATACAATAATGAGTCATCTTTAAATCAAACAATATTGGGTCCATTACCCAAACCTTTGTGCTGCGGGGATTTCTTCAAGGGTTGACATCAATGACAACCAACCTTAATCAACAATCTCCCCCTTTGGCATTGATGTCAACACTCTGGTGCAATACTGAAATCATTTCACTCATGCTCCCCTTAGAACCATGCCTCTGCCCTTTGTATCTAATAAATTTGTCTTTTTCCTCTACATCTGATAAATCTACCCCCCCTAGAACCATGCCTCTATCCTCTACATCTGATAAATCTCCCCCCCTTTGTCATCAATGGAAAAGGTATCTTTCCATCCGGGGCTGCTCCCCCTGATTGAACTGTCTTCTTATGGTGCT
>JZKD02S1722139.1:430748-449053 GCA_000966675.3 Picea glauca
TATATATAGTCATGAGGAACGTAGATATGGTTAAAATACTAACCTACTCCATGAAATTGTGATGTCCTATGGCCTCGAGAATCCCATAAAAAGTCCTCCCACAAATCGAGCATCTATGAGGCTCACATAAATGACTACTCTGTCCCCTCTGCCAAATCACCAACAAATACCACCTGCCAAGATAATGCAACAAAACTCCCATGCTACACCATGCTTTGAGTCAACACAAATAAAAAAGTTGTGTTTGTTGGATTCCTTTTTCAATGCACGAATGTTTAGTTAGGCCTTGGCCTAGGAGGATGAGGACCAATCACAGGGTCAAAACTAGTATTCTTTCTATCCTATGAGGATAATAGAACCACCCAGTGGAATTCACCAATGTCAAAAAAGTTGACATGGAGACCCAAAATAAATTATTCCCATAACTTCCTTGGGAAATATGGAGGTACCTCCATGCTAATCTAGGGAGGTTTGTCAAACAACGTGAGTTATCTATCCATCTAGTTATCCATAAATTTTTGGTGGATGTACCAATCCATGCAAATACATCTCTTTTTTTACTAGTGGTTGTAGTTCCATTTTAGGATAAATAAATAGTGGCATGAAATATTGTTTCTTAATATTCAAGTCTATGACTTGGTTTTTATCAATAAAAATGTTGTAATAGTCCAACATCCTAGCCATGTATTCATAAATGTTGGTTAATTTACCTTGGGAACTCTTAATGGATTTTATAACGCCATCCAATGAAATGGCCAATGAAAATCGGCTAACCTCTCTTATACCCCTTAAGTCAGAAATGGTGGATCTCAAAGAGGTCAACCATTCATAAATTTTTGTTTTTATGTTTGGTTGTTGTGGTGGGCTTGGGTGTTTTGCGCCTTCGTGTTCTTGTGTGGGGTTTTGAATGTGTTCAGGTTCCATCGTAATTGTTCTACTGCGATATAATAAGGGAGTTCATATAGATTAGGTCTATTTTTTTAATTGAATTAAAGAATTACAAAAAACATGCAAATAAATAGTTTAAGAAATTAAAAAAACAAGGAAATAATCACAAAGACATGGATGGTGTTAGGAACTTATACCAAGTCCACACTTATTCTTATTCAAGGGTGACATACAACAACCCACATGAAACATCATTGTGAAAAATCTTAAGTAATTGTAACTTGCATTGATAATTTATAATATGTTCAAATGCAATTGTATTTCCTTCACTATTAGAGTTTGCTAATAAATATACTACCTTTATTACAAGGCCATGGAAAGGCCCGTGTAATACCAATGGCGTATTGTCCTCCCATGCAAGGATAGGCGGTATCTCCATGAGTGACAAATGCATACAAAATGTATCTTTAGAGAAGGAATATTTTCATCCACTCTCTTTCTATCACGAAAATTATGACATGGGAAAATCTCCCTTGTCAACATTATAGGTTCACCTATTAAAAGGACCAATTTAAAATTTTATGCATTGAAAATGGTTAACCTTTTGTTTATCACCCAGCTTGTCATTTTCTCTTCAAATATAACAATTGTGATTCTACTCACACTTTTGATTTTTTATGAAATAAATGAAATGCATATACTATGTAATGTAATGTGCAAATGAAATGGAACTTAATATAATCTTGTGGAAGTGAAGTAAAGAAACAATTTGACATGAAACAAAGGACATGTATAGAGACTAGTGAGAATAGTATATCAATTGTCATCAAGGAAAAACATAGAGCGCACTTTGAGGACTAAGGATAGCTACAAATTACCAAGAGAGTACCTTATCCACATCAAAATGTTAGACATAAATCCAAAAGAGGCATGCAAAGAGTGGGTATAATTGTCTTCCATATACCATTTTTGCATAAATCAAAGAAAAAAGTAGAAAAGTGAACTAATCTATGAGGAAAGAAGTAACTATCTTTGGGAGATAGACTAACATTGTTGAATTTTTTTTTGGAAGCAATTTTTCTTTATTATCACTTATTGACCTATATACCCAAAGGAGCACTATAAAAAATAAGAAATAAACGCATTTAATTTATATGGACTAGCAAAATGGAAAAAATAATTCTATGAGTGAAATGGAGGAATATAGAAAAACCTAAGCATGTACTCGGGTGTGAAATAAAAAATATCCATCATTTTGGTAAGGCTTTGGTTTTTAATATTTGATGGAAACTTATTTCATGTGATTGAGTTTGGAAGTAATTTATCATTCAAAAATAAGTATAACCTTAAAAAATGCAAGAGTTTATCAAAAGGCTTAATAATTTGATCCAAAATGTGTCCATAGTTTGGAAGGATAATGTCTACAAGGTCATATTAGGGCCTGGCCCATCGATGTCGTGTGGAGATACACACAAATTATTTGAAAATTTGATTTCCTCTCTCCAAGAAAGAGGCAAACATTAACCTGGACTAAGAAATGTATTGTGAACCAACAAACATTTTGTAAAAAAAGATGGAAATAACACAAATTGTTTAGGGCTAGAAGGAATATGAGGTGAGTAGTGGAAGGATTATATATTAAAGTTAAAAGGTTGTCAAAGTTATGATGAAAGGTGTTGATGATGAGTTGGTTTGGTATAGAAATCCACATTGGGGAATCACACTACTAGGTCAGGTATAAAGAAATGTTTTTTAATGAGACTAATGGGTAGGATACATGGTAGACGAATCCTGTGTTGAATATAAGGGAACCTTTAAAAAAAAGGTGTTTATATCGTTGGCCACTATCAATAAAGTTTTAACATCAAAATTTCTACAAAAACTAAACCATTAAGGGATTCGAAAATGCACCTTGTGTAAAATGGAATTCGAAATTAGAAATCACCTTTTAATATCTTGAACATATTCTTGTAGTGTATGGGTAGAGATGGACTCTATGACAAGAGTAAGAGGAAATTGAGATGGCGAATCTAATGTAGAAAGCTTAAAAAATAGGCAATAGAAAACATAATTCAAGGAGTTCAAAGAACTCCCTTTGATTGAATCTTGGAGCACATGGCTTGCTATAACAACAAATATCTTAGATGAGAGGGTTATTTCTTATTTTCAAAGTGAACCTCAAGTAAGAAACAAAATGGTAGACGAAAGACAATTATCCCTACTCCTTAGTCCTATAGGTTTTCCCTAGGTTTTGTCTTCATGACAATTGGTGGACTATTCCCCTAGTCTCAATACATATCCTTTGTTTCATATCAAATTGATTATCTACCTCACTCTTACAAAATTAGATTAGGTTCCATTTCATTTACACACTTCATTAAATAGATTAATTCTTAAATCACTATGTAATTAAAAAATTAGAAAAACCAAACAAGCAATTAGTTTAAAAAAATTTGAAAACAATAAAATGATGAATAATGCATACCTAGCTTGACTTGGAAACAGTGTTAGGAAGTTATGGATGCTTTGGTGACAAAAATCACACCTTTCCTTTTTCTCAATGACTCCTTAAAAACAAGGCACTGTGGTAGCCTCCCTAACTTGCTCAATGACTCCTAAAACCCAAGGGTGGGCGTTGGGTTTGTGCTAACCCTGTTGCTACTCAATAGTCTATCAAATTTGTGCATTCACCCATTTGTAAAATGATTGTAGGTTCATAATTTTAATAGTTTTAACAAAAAAAAATTAAGAGAATTATGAATATTTAATAATTAATTTTAAATTAATAAAATTTGTTATTTGTTTTGATTTTAATTATTGTGTTTTTTGCATAGATGCATGGGAACCGTTCCTCACATTTCTGAAATTCCCAATTATTTGAGAATTCTTTGGGAACTTGGGAGCTTCAACATCAAAGAAATGAGATTTTGGGAACCGGTTTCCTAAATTTATAAAGATCTTTAAATTAGAATTATATTAAATAAAAATGTAAATATATTTATTCCATTATTACAAATACATAATTTCTTACAATTTTTTTCATTATATTTATTCAAAATATCACTATAAAACTAAAACTAAACTACAGGTAAATATTGTTTCAAAAATTAGTTAAGTAAAAAAACTTAATAATACTCACTTTATAGTTGTGGATATGAAAAACTTTAATACATCTATGTTTTCCTTCATGCCCAAACTAAACATGAAAGTCTAATAAATCAATATTGTATCCACGACAAGCATTTGTTCCACTAGATATCATTGATTTTT
This sequence comes from Picea glauca, assembly GCA_000966675.3. Classification (NCBI taxonomy): domain Eukaryota; kingdom Viridiplantae; phylum Streptophyta; class Pinopsida; order Pinales; family Pinaceae; genus Picea; species Picea glauca. Next base: position 434,907 of record JZKD02S1722139.1, read on the forward strand.
ATTGTATTTTCATATTAGAAGAGTAGTACTATTTTGTTTTTTCCGATAAAAAAAAGAATAATGCTTCAAATTTACAAAGATGTTTAAAGTTTATACATGTAAAGTTTTATTTTAAAAAGATGTTAAAATTGTATATATGTATTTTCAATTTTGTTTCTCATTTTCTAATGGAATATTTAGGGATATTGAAGTTTCAGTATTGTGTCAAATATATTCATATAATTATTAGCCCAGATTAAATTAGTAATTTAAATATTGTAGTTGTTGCAATAACATTGTCCTCTATTGACCTTCAATTTTATTGAAATACGATTTTAAATGTATCAATATCTCTATACATTGTAATCTAAAGTATCATTGTAATTTAAAATATTTTTATATTCTTTTAATATATATTATTGCCGCTCCCAAATTCAAGTTCCTATAAACTTGGGGGACACTTCTACTTGACAGTGGTATCAACGTTCCCAAAGTTCCCAAGTTTCGAAAACTTTAAGGACATGTAAGAGAGAATAAGAATCAAGGAGAATCCATCTCAGGTTGCAGTTTATTATGTTAGTAAAGGTGAAAGCTATTTATAGATTAAAACAACTTTAGGAAATATTTTCATCGTGAGAGATTTGATGTCTCTAGCATGAAAAAAGCAAGTTAAGATACATCTAAGCTTATTATACTCTCTTGCTAGTAGCATAATATTAGTTTCCATTTTATGACATTATCCAAGTTTGTTTGTTTTTTAAGTAAAAAAGGAGGATCCTATTGTATTAACTGTGCAGTTTTACAAAACCTTTTGGAATCCCAACTGTCCCGCTGAAAAACGGAAACCGGGACAACCGACTTCCTATGCAACTTGTTTCAAAAAACGGCTTGCCATCTGTCCTGCCCGAAGGAAACCAGGAGATATGGTAGCCATTAGTCTGAACACGTTCCTTTATCTTACTCCTAACATCATATTGATATTTTGACAGAGCTAGTGGCCCAGTTCTAAACAAAACAGTTTGTATAACAAGAATCATTAACTATTAAACATCTCCTTCATTCTTTCCCGCTCTGGCTGGCAATGCGAAGGGTTGTGCACACGTTGGGCACCATCGTCCTGGTGACATGTCGGAGTAGGCATCATACAACATGTCTAGGCGTTGGTTAATTTGGAGGCCACAGTGGATTTGGTCCTCCACCAGGATTTTCGTTTCAAATGTCATCCCCAAGTGTTCCAGGTGGAGGAATGGCAGATGGAAATGCAATACTTCCTGCAGATTGGCGAGGGGACATGGCACAAGATCCCTGCAACCCTCCCTCACCCAACTATCCTCCGCCTCTCCTATCTTGTGCCTATCTTGTTGTCCGCTTTGAGCTTCCTGGTGATCCGTGTCCATGGAGAGTTCACTTGTTGTTGAAGTCGTCGTCACGTCCGCACCTTCTGGGATTTCTTCTTCGACATAGCAAGTGGTGGGTTGCTCCATCTGGTCTCCTTCCTTATGACTGTGCGGTGTCCCTATGGCCCGTTGCTTAGCTTTGCCCGGAAAGCAGGTTGGCGGATTCCAATTGTCAGGAATAGTGAAGAGGAGGTGTTCCAGAGGAATCTGGATTCGTTCTTCTGGAGAAACCTCCTCCACATAGGCCATGGGAGGCGTCCTGGGCTTTCTGTGTTTGTGGACTCTCTTCGTCCGAGCTATGAACAACACCGTCTTGAATTTTTGTTGTCTCTTCCAGCGAGCATCAAAAGCATACCAGGTTGTGCCTCTGCGAGGTCGGCCTCTTTCCCTCGGCATGTGGATGAGCAGAACTATGACCAAAACGTCAACCAGGTGGCTAGCTTTGCAGCAGTTCTCAGAAGACTCAGACTTCGACTAGTCGAATTGAAAATGCCTCGTCTCCCATTGATAACCGATGATAAACATGAGGGTGATCGTGACAGGATTAGCCATAATGGCTATCCCCCTAGTGCCTTGTGCATCCGTCCTCCTCATGCACGCGAGAGGGATCTTCCCATGGGACTCGCTTCTCGGGCTTGCTCCCATCTTAATGGTGAGGAGATGGGAGTCGATGGCTTGTATTTAAGGGCCGTTGAGGCTCTCCACTGCGTGTCTAGGTTGCACTACATGGCACCCCATCCAAGGTTAGTAAATCATTGTTGGCAAGAGCATGACTACGGGTTGAGATATCTGAGTATTCAGAAATATGTGCCTCCGAGTAGATGCGTTCTCTTTCCAATGATACCCCTTCATTTGCCTAGCAGTCCACTACCCTGTTTGCTTCTCTTTTCGCATGAATGACAGATCCAAGTTAAGACGAATCTAAGTTTATTATAATCTCTTGCAAGTAACATAATATTAGTTTACATTTTGTAACAAATCCAAGTTAAGACAAATCTAAGCTTATTATAATCTGTGGCTAGTAACATAATATTAGTTTGCATCTTGTAACATTTTGGTTGGTGAACATAGTAACCTTTAATATGACATATCCAAGTTAAGATGAACCTAAGTTTATTATAATCTATTGCTAGTAGCATAATATTAGTTTGTATTTTGTGAGATTTTGGTCGGTGAACAAGGTAACTCTAAATATGAATTCATAGTTGAATTACGAAGGATTGCTGTAACACTCTATATGGGCCATGGGCCATGAATTTTAGTTTCATGGCATTGAAAAGAACGCCAAAAATGAATTCATAGTTGAACTACAAAGATTGGTGTAACACTGTACATGGGGTTTCCTACTATAGAAAAGAACGCCAAATATGAATTCATAGTTAAACTAGGAAGGATTGTTGTAACACTGCAGATGGGCCGTGAATTTTAGTTTCCTACCGAAAAAGGAAATGGCGTTCCACAGATTTAGATAACACATTAATCGAAGTGCAGTTAAAAGATTTAACCGTCACTCAGGGTGAACTTGAAATTTCAGGCGTACTCGTTCAAAAGTTCCGACAGCTTCTCGGTCAGTTTGCGTCCGTCCTGAATTTTGAGAGTACTATTCACTTGCCAATTTCGTTCTTCACGAGTTTTCATTCCCTGACAGTGTATGTAAATCTGTTGGCCTCGTGGACGAGTTAAGGCCTTGCTTAGTTCGTGTTCGTCCCGACATGTTAGTCGTGAGTGTCCTATAAAGCGAAATATTTTATGGACAGACAGTTTGAGTGGGTTTAATGGTGAAGAAATGGTATGTATATTTCTATAGATTTTATCAATCAAATTGCTGGGTGGAAGAGGTCCTTTGTCCCATAAACAAGAAGATCTCATACACCAATTAAATGTCTGGCTTGACTGTGACCTTAAAAATAAATTATTATTATTATTATTACTGATAATACTGAGCAGCGTAAAATAACACGAAAATGTAAGAAAATGGGGAGGTGGTGTACGGATTCTGTGAAAAGGTTCGACGGAATCTGCATCCCATACTCACGCAGCGCCTTTAATTCTCATAGATAGGAATGGGAATAGATAGAAATGGGCAACCTCCATTCATATATCATATCACGATGAATGCAGGCAGGCTCCAGCGCAATAATAGATTAGACAGCAGTGGAGATGTGTGGACAGAGAGTTCATAGTATAACTGGTGAGTAAGTTGTGCTTAGCTGTGATCCTGCGCACATGGTGGCAAGCAGGAAAGGCTGGATCCAACTGCTTCGTGTTCCCTAACCATCTGTTCTATTTGGCACTTTCCCAGCGTTCCGTTCGTTTTAGGATAGCAGTACACTGCTTGTGCACGCGGCCCTCCTCAACATCCACTTCTTGCCACGAAACCCGCATGCCCTCGCAGGCCCACAAAGCCCTTTTTGAATTCTAGGGCTGATAACGTTTTTTATATCTACGATTCATTTTGATGGTTGGGTTCGAGTGAGTCTCGAGTCTTGACTTACTTTTTTTATTAAGAAATTTAATAGTGATAGTTTAAAGGTTCTACGAAATGTTTTTTGGTGATATTTTCTGGGTGAAATTTAATAGTGGTAGTTTAAAGGTTCTACGGAGTGGTAGATGTGTTTTATAGTTGTGAATAATATTATAAAAATATTTGGGTATAGATTTGAATTTACCATGAGTGGACGAGATACATTCAGTTCTATGATTTTCGCTAATACTAGCTTCTTTTGTCCTTCACACAACTTTGACTTCTCTCACCTTCGTTTGAGCTGCCATAGAACTAAAGCGTGAGCTTTAGACGCACATGGTCTCCCCCATGGGAGGAGCCGGGATCCTCACTTTCTTACAAAGACGCCCTAAACCATGCTCCTGGAAATACCCAAGAACCCATGCAAAAAGATCGAAACCCCATGAAGAAGTCCGACCAATTAGCACCTGCTCAGCTGCATGAGACCAATCCAGCTCTGGATGCAACCAAAACAAGCACATGCATTATCCAATCTAAGGAAAGACCCAGGATTGAGCTTCCTCCATCCGAAATCAATGCTCGAATTGAGCACATGAAAACTTATGTTCTCATAGGAAAATTCATTGGAATCTGGCCCACAGAATGTGCCCTTCTAAGTTGGATCACAGTGAAATGGAAGCCGAAGGTGCACTTCGACATCCAACTCAGATAAAATGTTTTTTCACCAGCATATTCACTTGGCTCGATGACAGGGACAAAACACTGTAAGGAGGCCCCTACTTCTTCAACTCTGTTGGCATATACCTAAGAAACTGGACAAAATGCTTCATTCTAGACAAACAAGACTTCACATGGGCTCCTCTATGGATCATAATTTACTCCTTACCTCAAGACTATTGGGATAACGAAACCCTTAAAGACATTGGCAACGCCCTAGGTAATTTCATCAAAATAGAAGAGCAAATCAAGACCAAAAAATATACCTCCTATGTCAAGATCTGTGTCTACATGCACATCGCCAAAGCCCTGCCAGACTCCATCTCCCTTGCACATGAAGAAACATAATGGATCCAATCTCTAGACTATGAATATGTCCCCTGCAAATGCCGCAAATGCCATGAACATGGGCACCTCTTCAGAGACTTCCCTCAAAACAAGCCAGCCACAACTCCAAAAGGAGCTACCCTTGTAGATGAAGAACTATTCTCAACAATCCTCACCTAATGTCGATGCAACTGTAAGACCCATGCGGCTATAAAATCCATGAACCCGTCAACAAGAAACTGTTTCTAAGCTCTCGCCCAACAATCGGATGGAGTCTCTCCCATTAAGGAAGAAATCCAGTCAAACCCCAAAAAGAAGCACTAGGAGCCCATGCAAAACCAGGGAAACAACTCCTCTTTAGATACAATCCCTACAAAGATCAACACCCAACCCATTCGTTCCTCAACGCCACTATCAGAAAACCCAATTTGTTCCACCAGCCAAGATATGGATGCCCCTGTGGATGAAGACATGGGAGACCTGGATCTAGGTGAGTTAGATCTCCTAGGTCTAAAGGATGGATGCAAAAAACAAGCCTTGCACACGATCGCTCCAAAGAAGATCCATCTCCTAAAGGAAGCTCTCAACAAAGAAAAAATGTACGTCGGACTTGCGATACAGAACAACCCATCAATCGATCTAAAAATGGTGGTCAAAGATCTCAAAAAGCGAGGACACCAAATAGATCTCCAACACATTTCATCTTTGGGATCTAGGTTAGTGGAGTCAGGGAAATATGCTTAGCTCACTGAATTTTTTACTTCACACTCTCCATGTTACTGATGAAAGTCATCTCCTGGATTGTCAAGAGCATCAATGGTCTCAGAAAGAACATAATGCTCCACAGGAAAATTCACCAAGAAAAACCCACCATACTCCTGATTCAAGAAACAAAATCCAATAATGATAATCTTAAGGATTTATTATCAGGTCTCTAGAAAATAGTAACTCCATTATAGTCGACGTGTCCAGGGCTTCTGTTGGTCTTGCAATCGCTTGGAACCCCTCAGCTATCATCCTCAACGACTTCAACACCACCAAAAAATCCATCTCAGTGTTCTTTCATCTCGTTGGCACAAATGTGTCTGGCTTCATCACCAATGTCTAAGGTCCGCAAACTTCAGAACAAAAGACCAACCTTATGAACTTTTTGGATTGGTATAAACAAGAGCATTCCAGACAAAATTGGATCCTCGGTTGAGACTCCAACCTCATCACCAGTCTTCAGGAAAAAAAAGGAGGTTGTCGCCTTCTCACAAGAGGACATTAGATTCAAGATATTCATTGAGAGCAATGACCTGGTGGACCTAGAAACCACCAATGGAATCTACACTTGGAATAACCAATGTGGAGGGGCCTCTTAGATCGCCTCACGCCTCGACATATTTCCAGTCTCTGAAGAAATAGGAACAACAAAGGATGAACTCTCCAATACTATCCTCCCCTCCTAAGGATTAGACCATTGGTCCATCTACATGAACTGGCATCAAAATGATAAAAATCGTATTCGTCCCTTCAAATTTGAATTTTTTTTCTAACCAATCCAGAGTTCAAGCCAATGATCCAAAATTGGTGGTATTCCATCCATCCACTGGGCCACTCCAAAATGTATCGATTCCAACAAAAATTAGAAATGTTGAAACAACATATGAAAATATGGAACAAATCGACTTTTGGGAACATCTTCCTGGCCAAAACTAATTTGGGGCGGACTATAGAATCTCTTCGACAACAAATCATCAATGAGGGACGCTCGGAGGCTCTCTCTCATAGAGAATAAAAAATTCAATAAAAAATAGCGGAGCGTTTTCTGCAGGAAGAAATGCTTTGGAAACAAAAATAATGAATCTCCTCTCTAAAAGGAGAGCATAACAACTCTTTCTTCCACCACTCAACCATTCAACAAAGAATGCATAAAAGGATCTCCTGTCTAAAAAAACTATATGGATATAGAATAGAAACCCACAGAGACATTGAAACTGAGTTGGTATCTTATTATGAAGATCTACTCATGGAGGATAACCTCTTGAGGGGAGAAGCCATCCAGCAAGTGACCAACCACATTCCACTCCTAGTCACAGATCAACGCAATGCCTCCTTAATGCACCCAATTACTCTTCAGGAGGTTGAATCATCTATCATGCAAATGAAGGAAAATATTGCCCCTGGACCTGATGGTTTCACAATCAACTTCTTCCATGCCTGTTGGGATATGCTAAAGCTAGAGGTGATGTAAATCATAGAAGAAAATTGTAGTTTTCAATGGGTTTTCTTAGCCCTCAATGCCACCTTTCTCACCCTCATTCCCAAAGAAGAAAACTTTGTGGCTCCAAGTAAGTACAAACCCATATCTATTTGCAATGTTATTTATAAAATCATAACAAAATTCATTGCCAATGGGTTAAAACCAATCCTTCCCCTGCTCATATCCCCGAAGCAAATAAACTATGCTGAAGGAAGACAGATTCTTGATGGCATTATTCTATCCCATGAGGTTATCCACTCTTTAAAAATCACCAAGAAACCTGACATGCTTCTCAAACTGGACCTCTCTAAATCTTTTGATCACCTCAGCTAGGAGTGCATCGAAAATATTCTCCTAGCCTTTAGCTTCGGTCAATTTTGGGAACACTAGATCCTCTCTCTCCTTTCCTCTATTCTTGTTAATGGTTCCCCCTCCCCCACCTTCTCCCTCGACAAAGGCATCCTTCAGGGTGATCCCCTCTCCCCTTTTCTGTTTATCCTCATGGCAGAAGGCTTAAGTCGAATGTTAACAAGTTCCTTCTGAAACGACTCCCTAAAAGGCCTAATCCTCCACAACATTCGGTGCATAACCCACCAACAATTCGTTGATGACAAATTTCTCCTGGCACACAACTCCATTGAATAATCACATACCCTTCAGAGCCTTCTCAATGCCTTCTCAAATTCCTTGGGAGACACAATCAATTTGGAGAAATATCTCATCATCTTCTTCACCACTCCCCCCACAACCCAAAGAAATATTTTTAGAACTCTGGGTTTTTCTACCTCCTCTCTCCCCTCCAAATACTTGGGTTCCCCCCTAATTGCTTTAACCATCAAACACTCCACCTGGAAGGAACTCATTGACAAATTAACTCAAAATATGTCCTCCTGGACTTTTCAAACCCTCGATCTAGGTGGGATTTTAGTTCTCATTAAGTTTGTTTTGCAAGCAATGCCTTTGTATCTCTTTTATGTTATTACAACCCCCAAATAGGTTCTCAAAACCATCCAGAAAATACAATGCACTTTCCTATGCGGTGGTAATAATAAAACCCACAAATCGGATTTGGTAAAGTGGGACACAATCTGTTTACCAAAGAAAATGGGCAGCTTAGGCCTAATGGATCTGATCAAGAGAAATGAAACTGTCAGCGTGAAAACCTGGTGGAACTGGGTTTCCAACAACTCCAGTCCTTGGGCACAACTATGGCACAAAAAATATGCTCCAAATTGGGGTATGTACTATAAGTTTTAAACCTGTGAAGTAAAGAAATGCATATAGATTCTTAAGAAAAATAGTATTTAATCAATGGCTCATACACAGAGTACACAAAGATTTTATACTAGAAACCCTCAATTGGGAAAACCTTTATTATATTCATTATATCGAATTTCACCATTCACTATACAATATATACAATGTTTTTAGGTATTTCGTATATACCAAAAAACTAATCCCTAAAACCGGGATTGTTTTTAGTAAACCGCTAAAAATAGCAAAAACTGGTGAAAAAGAAATTTCGGGGCGCTGCCCTGAATGCTGCGCATAACTAGGGGGGGAACCTGCCCCCCCTGGGACCCCCCTAGGAAAGCGCCCAGCACACATGGCACAAACAATGAACTACTACGAGGGATCGTCAGATGCAATTGTCATATCTAACGTGCCCACACACACACATGTAAAGAATATAACACATACCCAACATGCACAACCTGATCTGTTTTACTCCTAATTCTCAAGGATCCCTCATATGGAGCTATACAAAACTCTAGTGTCATCTCATTCAACAAAACAACTTTTTGGATATCAGGAATGGCACCTAAGCCAAGTTCTGGACGTATTCTTGGCAACAACATTGATGTTTGGGAAGACAGTACAACCTCCCACCTCAAGAAAGAACAAATTTCAAATACCTCTGGCATACTACTGACCAACAAAACTTCAGGAAATGGTTACCGCTTCACAACTCCCTTCTTTATCTTCCCGCAGAGACCAGAGCTCAAATCAAGAAAAATGTGAATAACCAAAAAATTCGAATCAACTAGGATGATGGCAGGCTCAGATGGGGGTACCTTCCAAAAGGATTTTTTATAGTCAAAGAATCTTATCAAATTCTAACCCCCCTCTGCCAGATCCTCCAAATCCTTGTTGGTCCAAACTTTGGTCCCTCAGAAGATAGCCTAAGATCTCAACGTTTCTCTGGCAAGTTCAACATAAATGCATCTTGACTTGGGAAAACATTCTCAAAAGGGGATTGTATGGACCTTCTCACGGTTCTCTCTACTACAACAATGAGGAATCCTTAGAGAACCTCCTTGACAACTACCCCTTCAACAATATTGTTTGAGACAATGTAGTGATTTCTTGTAGAAGATCCGACTGAGTTCATGGTAATATCACTCAATCTCTTAAAACATGGGCTGACAATCCTTAATAGAAGACAATTCTCAACTATATTTGGCAGCTTCTCCCTGGTTTCATTATCTGGAAAATTTGGAAAGAGCGCACCCAACCCATCTTCGAATATCACTCCTCCTCTGAATACTCGCTATGGGAAACCTATAGAATACATATTTTGGAAACGATTCATCTCCAATCCTTGTCCAACCAAGACTTTGAAGCGCAACCAAATGAAGCATTAATTCTACAGAGATCGAGCATGTTTTCTCACACCCACATGGGCACTCATTTGAACCCAGATGCCCACACAAGGTCTCCCTCTAGTCCAGAGCACTTGTTTCATCCTCCTCATGCTTTCCTCAAACTCAACTTTGATGGAGCTTCCAAAGGAATTCCTAGTCCTGCAGGCTTTGGTGGTGTCTTCAAAGATAGCTTAGGTGACATTCTTCGACTCTTCTATGGCGCAATTGGCCATGACAACAACAATGTCGCATAATTCTCAGGTCTCCTCCTTGGTCTTCGATTATCACACCAAAGTGTTCTCTTCCCTCTCATAGTCGAAGTTGACTCCAAACTCATCATATCCATGGAAATATGTGTTAAAAATGGCTCCCAAAGATAAAAAAATATCCCCCGGTTGGAGAGTGGATCAAGGACTTCAACTTCTACAACTTTTGGAATTCAAGGACTCCATTTATTTCCACCATGTTCGACGTAAGGATAACTCCCTTGTAGACAGAATTTCAAATGAAAGCATCATGGATAGCTTTGAACTTAAGGATCACACTTTGGATGATCTTTCCAATGACTCGGTCAAGCGATACTGCATCGACATTTCCCTCAGGGACTCTTTTTCCTCGGATGTGAGTGCCACTCCTACCCACCTGGTGGGAAACAAAAGATCCCCTGACACGTGAAACAGTGACCTAGTGCGTTCCACCTCATTCTCCCCTCATGCAAATTAACTCACCCCTCCTCCTGAGACATCAGGCATTTACTCTGTGAGATGCTCCAACACATCACTTGCATTCCCTGAGTATTCATGCATCAATCGTCCTCAACTTACGCCCCTCCACACCCAACCATTTTCATTTCATCTCCCTCGACCACCTATATCATTCCCCGTTTTTTTACAGCCTCTTGGTCCTCCGCAAGCAGTGTCTCTATCCCCCCTCTGTGCATTGCAGGATCAACGCTTCATATATGTGTTCCCGTAAGCGTGTCATCCCCACCTTAGGGAGAAGTGATCATGGTGGGCATGTTTCCACAACACCTTCCTCGCCCATCATGGCCAACCAGGATGGCTATGACCACTCTATTCCTAATTCACTTAGGAAACTGTAAGAAGATTGGAAGGAGGAAATCTCGGGCTCCCTCTCGCCCCCCATCACACCTCCAGACATCGTCACAACTATTTTTTGGTGAAGGATCTGCTCACCCCTGCCCTCCTTATTCTCTCGAGTGTCTTCGTTCAAATCCCTTCGAGCTCTCCTTGCTCACCCTACTCCCCCACCGCTCTCCCTACTCTTTTCGCTCCACCCTCCCTTGGTGCCCATCTTCCTCCTTCTATGACCCACCTCGACACCTCGGTTCCTGAGCTGAATTCGAGCAAGCAAGCAACAAAGACTTCACAAGGAAAGCAAATTGCGTTGGTGGCTCCTTTCATAAAGAGTGCAACTCTCTGAGTCAAGGAACCAAGGTTAGACAACTCCACCTCTTCTAGCAATAGCGACAATGACATCGGGGGATGCCCCATTGTAGAAGAGATTCATCTGGACGACCTCCAACTATGATTGGCATGCATAAGCAATTTCGAGGCTTGTGCTCTTTTTTCAGTTTCCTTAGTTTTGTCTAGTTTTGGTGTTATGACAAAAACTACACAAACATTCACTATAACTCTTTTTGCAAGCGTAGTTTCCCCTCTTCGGATAGGCAAGATGGTCTTGTATATTCTAGCTTGGTTTCCCAATCAAGGCAGGCCTCAATTTTTCTAATTTCATGCTTGTATTTTTACTATATTTTTAATAGAATAGTTCCCTAATTTAAAAAATATATATACCAGAAGTAAATTTTTTATAAGGTAAATTTAAACTTGCTAATTTAATGAAAATTAATTTTTGATGTAAATCAATTATAATATGTTATTTATAAATGGAGATCATTTTAGAGTAATTTTTTTTAGTTAAAGTTATTTGATATAAGTGGAAACCAGAAAATTATGATTTAAAAAATAAATTTTACAATATTTAAATTTAGTATAATATATTTTTATTAAAACAATTTTGTATTATAGTTTTAGTTATTAAAAATTTTAATTTCAATTATTTGAAAAAAAAGTGTTCAAAATTATAAAGAAAAAAATTAGATCCTAGCTTATAAGATTATCTTATTCCCTCACAAATTTTATTATATTTTTTTTTTAAAGTGGTAAAATCTATCAACTAGCATTAAGAACAGTTATTATTAATTTTTTTTTGTTAACATTGTCTAATTCATCATCTTTATTCAACAAAAACACACACCCCAAANTTTAAGGTGGTAAAATCTATCAACTTACACTAATAACAGGCGTTATTAATTTTTTTTTAACATTGTCTAATTCATCATCTTTATTCACCCAAACACACACCCCAAAGCTTTCCTTGATGTGTTGAGCAGCTAAAACGTTAGTCAATGAAAAGAACCTTTAGATTGCATTCTTGGATAAAAACAAATTCCTGTCAATATCCCTTATGCACATTATTATTGAGGTTATCTTTAATGACATCATATACTTGTTAATAACATTTAAACCAGAAGTCAGATTTACGTCCGAGTTGCTGGTGTGAAAGTTAGTGATAAAATGTAGAAAGGAGAGATGCCTGGTGGTCCATGCAGTCGAAAGGTATGCACATGGCATCAAGATGACCTAGGCATGGTATCTTCAAAATGAGTTTTTCCAAGACTCCCTAAATGTATAGGAGAAAGGTTGTTTTTTCCTAAACGTTTTGCACCAGTGCGTACAACTCTTTGTCCCAGGTAGGGTCATTCTTCACGGCTTCATTTTTGGTCTATTTGTAACGACCCTTAATTATTAAGATGATTAATTTAATAAATAATCCTAAAAAATAGCTAAACTATAATTAGTTATTAAATAACCTTAACTAATTATTTGTTGTTAATTAGTTACTCTTGACTTTGCTTAATTTAAGTATAATTAACTCTTTAATCAATATGGTTAATGATTAATTTGATTATTAATTAATTAACTAATTAATAAAGTATTAAATAAGGGGTGGATAATAATATTTAATGTTTAAATGGGAATTATATGACGGTTGAAGCTCTGATGCAAACCCTAGCGCTCGACTGCAACAACGCCCGTGACCGCCTGATGCGCACTCTGGCGCTCTGGTCCTAACTCCTTCCTTTCCGCTATACAGTTCTGAGCCTCACGTGATTTCGGCACCTCCAGCAATGAGCACGGACGGGGGGGGAACCCCCCTCGTATAGTGACATGGCCACCAATGATAGATCCGGACTGCGGGCTAAGCGGCCGGCCTTGGAACCACCGACGCATCTCAAGGAACAACTCTTTGCTCAGGAGCGTAGCTCCAATAAGGATATGGAAAGCGAGTCCAGCACATCCCGCCCACAAACATCCAAAAATTGGCTGCCAGGTAAGTGTATTCCTCAAATGGAAAAAACGCCTCTTTACCGTATTACATCGACTAGGGTGGGGGAACACACCCAATTCATGATGGACCATGCACTAATAGGCAAATTCCTGGGCCTATGGCCGACTGAAAGAGACCTCTCCATATAGATTAAGGACTGGTGGAAGCCCAAGGGAGACTATGAGGTTCAACTCAGCTCCAAAGGTTTTTTCACAATTATCCTGTATAACCTAGAGGACAAGGACAGAATATTTGATAATGGGCCATATTTCTATAACTCGGCGGGTTTATTTCTGAGATTCTCGACCGATCAATTCAATCCAGATCTAGAGGACTTCTCATGGGCCCCGGTTTGGATCTGATTGTACTCATTACCCCAGGAATCCTGGCTGGAAGAAATACTAATGGGCATAGGGAACACGGTGGGACAATATGTAAAAGCTTCAAAGGCTACTAAAATAAGAAAATACAAATCTTAATCCCGCATCTGCATCTACATGGACATATCAAAACCCGTGTCAGGCTCCATCACTCTAGAGTACCAAGACGAGGACTGGAACCAACCACTTGACTACGAGCATATACCTTTTCGATGCCGAAAATGCCATGAGCATGGTCATTTGTTTAGAGATTGCCCCCTGAATGCCTCAGCCCCTAAATCATCTGAACCCAAGTAGAAGGACGGCTTTACCAATGTGGCCGGAAGGCGAAAGAACCCCTCTAAAAGACAGAACCGGAGTTCGACCTCAAAGAACCCCTCCAAGAATTCCTTTGAAGCTCTAAATCATGCACCGCAAGAAAAGACGTCTCAGAACCCCCCTCAAGCATCCATGCAAGAAAAAGGAAAGAGCCCTGAGGAACTACATAAAGCCAGTACAAAGGATTCAACTCAGGTAACACAGTCTAGCAGGGACGAAGACACCAATATGCTTATGGACGAAACAAATCTGGAAGAAATA
>JZKD02S1722139.1:449063-466697 GCA_000966675.3 Picea glauca
TTTAAAACTTACAGTGCGGGCCCCAATTTGGAGTATATTTTTTGTGCCATAGTTGTGCCTAAGGACTCGAGTTGTTGGAGACCTGGTTCCATCGGGTTTTCACGTTGAGAGTTTCATATCTCTTGATCGGATCCATTAGGCCTATACCACCCATTTTCTTTGGTAAATAGAGTGTGTCCCACTCTACCAAATCCCATTTGTGGGTTTTATTATTACCACCGCATAGGAAAGTGCATTGTATTTTTCGGATGGTTTTGAGAACTAAAATCCCACCTAGATCAAGGGTTCAAAAAGTACAGGAGGACATATTTTAAGTTAATTTGTCAATGAGTTCGTTCCAGGTGGAGTGTTTGATGGTTAAAGCAATTAGTGGGGAACCCAAGTATTTGGAGGGGAGAGAGGAGGTAGAAAAACCCAGAGTTCTGGCAATATTTCTTTGGGTTGTGGGGGGAGTGGTGAAGAAGAAGATGATATATTTCTCCAAATTGATTGTGTCTCCCAAGGCATTTGAGAAATCATTGAGAAGGCTCTGAAGGGTACGTGATTCTTGAATGGAGGGGTATGTCAGGAGAAAGTTGTGATCAACGAATTGTTTGTGGGTTATGCACTGAATGTTGTGGAGGATTAGGACTTTTAGGGAGTCGTTTAAGCATGAACTTGTTAACATTTGACTTAATCCTTCTTCCATGAGGATAAACAGAAAAGGGGAGAGGGGATCACCCTAACATATGCCTTTGTCGGGGGAGAAGGTGGGGGAGGGGGAACCATTAACAAGAACAGAGGAAAGGAGAGAGAGGATCTAGCATACCCAAAATTGATCGAAGCTAAAGGCTAGGAGAATATTTTCGATGCACTCCTAGTTGAGGCGATCAAAATCTTTAGAGAGGTCCAGTTTGAGAAGCATGCCAGGTTTCTTGGTGTTTTTTAGAGAGTGGATAACCTCATGGGATAGGATAATACCATCAAGAATCTGTCTTCCTTCAACATAGTCTGTTTTCTTCGGGGATATGAGCAGGTGAAGGAGGGGTTTTAACCTATTGCCAATGAATTTTGTGATGGTTTTATAAATAACATTGCAAAGAGATATGGGTTTGTACTTACTTGGAGCCACAAAGTTTTCTTCTTTGGGAATGAGGGTGAGAAAGGTGGCGTTGAGGGCCAGGACAACCCATTGACGACTACAAGTTTCTTCTATGATTTACAACACCTCTAGCTTTAGCATATCCCAACAGGCATGGAAGAAGTTGATTGTGAAACCATCAGGTCCAGGGGTAGTATTCTCCTTCATTTGCATGAAAAATGATTCGACCTCCTGAAGAATAATTGGGTGCATTAAGGAGGCGTTGTGTTGATCTGTGACCAGGAGGGGAATGTGGTTGGTTACCTTTTGGATGGCTTCTCCCCTCGATAGGTTATCCTCCAAGAGTAGATCTTCATAATAAGATACAAACTCAGTTTCGATGTCTTTGTGGGTTTCTATTCTATATCCATATAGTTTTTTTAGACAAGAGATCCTATTATGCATTCTATGTTGAATGGTCAAGTGGTGGAAGAAAGAGTTGTTATGCTCTCCTTCTTTTAGAGAGGAGATTCTTTATTTTTGTTTCCAAATAATTTCTTCCTGGGGAAAACTCTTCTCTATTTTTTATTGAAGTTTTTCTTCTCTATGGGAGAGAGCCTCCGAACATCCCTCCTTGATGATTTTTTGTTGAAGAGATTCTATATTCTGCCCCAAATTAGTTTTGTCTAGGAAGATGTTCCCAAAAGTCGATTCGTTCCATATTTTCATATGTTGTTTCAACATTTCTAATTTTTTCTCAAATCGATACATTTTGGAGTGGCCCGGTGGATGGATGGAAGACCACCAATTTTGGATCATTGGCTTGAACTCTGGATTGGTTAGCAAAAAAATTTCAAATTTGAAGGGGCGAAAACGATTTTTACCACTTTGATGCCAGTTCATGTAGATGGGCCAGTGGTCTAATCCTTAGGAGGGGAGGATAGTATTGGATAGTTCATTCTTTGTTGTTGCTATTTCTTCAGATACTGGAAATATGTCAAGGCGTGAGGCGATATGAGAGGCCCCTTCACATTGGTTATTCCAGGTATAGATTCCATTGTTGCTTTCTATGTCCACGAGGTCCTTGCTCTCAATGAATATCTTGAATCTAATGTCCTCTTGTGAGAAGGCGATAGCCTCCTTTTTTTCCTGAAGACTGGTGATGAGGTTGAAGTCTCCACCAAGGATCCAATTTTGTCTGGGATGCTCTTGTTTATAGCAATCCAAAAAGTTCATAAGGTTGGTCTTCTGTTCTGAAGTTTGCAGACCTTAGGCATTGGTGGTGAAGCCATACACATCTGTGCCAATGAGATGAAAGAACGCTGAGATGGTTTTTTCGGTGGTGTTGAAGTCGTTGAGGATGATAGCTAAGGGGTTCCAAGTGATTGCAAGACCAACAGAAGCCCTAGACATGTCGACTGCAATGGAGTTACTATTTTCCAAAGATGCGATAATAAATCCTGAAGATTATCGTTATTGGATTTTGTTTCTTGGATGAGGAGTATGGTGGGTTTTTTTTGGTGAATTTTCCTGCGAAGCATTATGTGCTTTCTGAGACCATTGATGCTCCTGACAATCCAAGAGATGATTTTCATTGGTAACATGGAGAGTGTGAAGGAAAAAATTNTTGTGGAGGATTAGGCCTTTTAGGGAGTCGTTTAAGAATGAACTTGTTAACATTCGACTTAATCCTTCTTCCATGAGGATAAACAGAAAAGGGGAGAGGGGATCACCCTGACAGATGCCTTTGTCGGGGGAGAAGGTGGGAGAGGGGGAACCATTAACAAGAACAGAGAAAAAGACAGAGCAAAGGAGAGAGAGGATCTAGTGTACCCAAAATTGATCGAAGCTAAAGGCTAGGAGAATATTTTCGATGAACTCCCAGTTGAGGCGATCAAAATCTTTAGAGAGGTCCAATTTGAGAAGCATGCCAGGTTTCTTGGTGGTTTTTAGAGAGTGGATAACCTCATGGGATAGAATAATACCATCAAGAATCTGTCTTCCTTCAAAATAGTATGTTTKCTTCGGGGATATGAGCAGGKGAAGGAGGGGTTTTAACCTATTGCCAATGAATTTTGTGATGRTTTTATAAATAACATTGCAAAGAGATATGGGTTTGTACTTACTTGGAGCCACAAAGTTTTCTTCTTTGGGAATGAGGGTGAGAAAGGTGGCGTTGAGGGCCAGGACAACCCATTGACGACTACAAGTTTCTTCTATGATTTACAACACCTCTAGCTTTAGCATATCCCAACAGGCATGGAAGAAGTTGATTGTGAAACCATCAGGTCCAGGGGTAGTATTCTCCTTCATTTGCATGAAAAATGATTCGACCTCCTGAAGAATAATTGGGTGCATTAAGGAGGCGTTGTGTTGATCTGTGACCAGGAGGGGAATGTGGTTGGTTACCTTTTGGATGGCTTCTCCCCTCGATAGGTTATCCTCCAAGAGTAGATCTTCATAATAAGATACAAACTCAGTTTCGATGTCTTTGTGGGTTTCTATTCTATATCCATATAGTTTTTTTAGACAAGAGATCCTATTATGCATTCTATGTTGAATGGTCAAGTGGTGGAAGAAAGAGTTGTTATGCTCTCCTTCTTTTAGAGAGGAGATTCTTTATTTTTGTTTCCAAATAATTTCTTCCTGGGGAAAACTCTTCTCTATTTTTTATTGAAGTTTTTCTTCTCTATGGGAGAGAGCCTCCGAACATCCCTCCTTGATGATTTTTTGTTGAAGAGATTCTATATTCTGCCCCAAATTAGTTTTGTCTAGGAAGATGTTCCCAAAAGTCGATTCGTTCCATATTTTCATATGTTGTTTCAACATTTCTAATTTTTTCTCAAATCGATACATTTTGGAGTGGCCCGGTGGATGGATGGAAGACCACCAATTTTGGATCATTGGCTTGAACTCTGGATTGGTTAGCAAAAAAATTTCAAATTTGAAGGGGCGAAAACGATTTTTACCACTTTGATGCCAGTTCATGTAGATGGGCCAGTGGTCTAATCCTTAGGAGGGGAGGATAGTATTGGATAGTTCATTCTTTGTTGTTGCTATTTCTTCAGATACTGGAAATATGTCAAGGCGTGAGGCGATATGAGAGGCCCCTTCACATTGGTTATTCCAGGTATAGATTCCATTGTTGCTTTCTATGTCCACGAGGTCCTTGCTCTCAATGAATATCTTGAATCTAATGTCCTCTTGTGAGAAGGCGATAGCCTCCTTTTTTTCCTGAAGACTGGTGATGAGGTTGAAGTCTCCACCAAGGATCCAATTTTGTCTGGGATGCTCTTGTTTATAGCAATCCAAAAAGTTCATAAGGTTGGTCTTCTGTTCTGAAGTTTGCAGACCTTAGGCATTGGTGGTGAAGCCATACACATCTGTGCCAATGAGATGAAAGAACGCTGAGATGGTTTTTTCGGTGGTGTTGAAGTCGTTGAGGATGATAGCTAAGGGGTTCCAAGTGATTGCAAGACCAACAGAAGCCCTAGACATGTCGACTGCAATGGAGTTACTATTTTCCAAAGATGCGATAATAAATCCTGAAGATTATCGTTATTGGATTTTGTTTCTTGGATGAGGAGTATGGTGGGTTTTTTTTGGTGAATTTTCCTGCGAAGCATTATGTGCTTTCTGAGACCATTGATGCTCCTGACAATCCAAGAGATGATTTTCATTGGTAACATGGAGAGTGTGAAGGAAAAAATTGAGTGAGCTAATCATATTGCCCTGACTCCACTAACCTAGATCCCAAAGAGGAAATGTGTTGGAGATTCCTCTCTTTTTGAGATCTTTGACCACTTTTTTAAGATCGATTGAGGGCTTGTTTTGTATCGCAAGTCTGGCGTTCATTTTTTCTTTGTTAAGAGCTTCCTTCAGGAGATGGATCTTCTTTCGAGCGATCACGTTGAAGACTTGTTTTTTGCATCCATCCTTTAGACCTAGGAGATCTAACTCATCCAGATCCAGGTCTCCCATGTCTTCATCCACAGGGGCATCCATGTCTTGGTTGGTGGAACAGATCGGGTTTTCTGATAGTGGCGTTCATGAATGAATGGGTTGGGTGTTGATCTTTGTAGGGATTGTATCTAAAGAGGAGTTATTTCCCTGGTTTTGCATGGGCTCTTGGTGCTTCTTTTTGGGGGTTGACTGGATTTCTTCCTCAATGGGAGAGGCTCCATTCGATTGTTGGGAGAGAGCTTAGAAACAGTTTCTTGTTGACGGGTTCAAGGATTTTATAGCCGCATGGGTCTTACAATTGTATCGGCATTAGGTGGGGATTGTTCAAAAACTTCTTCATCTGCAAGGGTAGCTCCTTTTGAAACTGTGGATGGCTTGTTTTGAGGGAAGTCTCTGAAGAGGTGCCCATGTTCATGGAATTTGCGACATTTGCAGGGGACATGTTCATAGTCTAGATTTTGGATCCATTATGTTTCTTCATACGCAAGGGAGATGGAGTCTCCCAGGGCTTTGGCGATGTGCATGTAGACACAGATGGAGGTATATTTTTTGGTCTTGGTTTGCTCTTCTATTTTGATGAAATTACCCAGGGCATTGCCAATTTCTTTAAGGGTTTTGTTATCCGAGTAGTCTTGAGGTAAGGAGTAAAGTATGATCCATGGAGGAGCCCATGTGAAGTCTTCTTTGTCTAGACTGAAGTGTTTTGTCCAGTTTCTTAGGTATATGCCAACATAGTTGAAGAAGTAGGGGCCTCCTTCCAGTATTTTGTCCTTGTCATCGAGCCAAGTGAATATGATGCTGAAAAAACATTTTTATTCGAGTTGGATGTCGAAATGCACCTTCTGTTTCCATTTCACTGCAATCCAACTTAGAAGGGCACGTTCTGTGGGCCAGATTCCAATGAATTTTCCTATGAGCACATAAGTTTTCATGTGCTCAATTCGAGCATTGATTTGGGATGGAGGAAGCTCAATCCTAGGTCTTTCCTTAGATTGGACAATGCATGTGCGTGTTTTGGTTGCATCCGGAGCTGAGTTGGTCTCATGCAGCTGAGCAGGTGCCAATTGGTCGGACTTCTTCATGGGGTTTCAATCTTTTTGCATGGGTTCTTGGGTATTTCCAGGAGCATGGTTTAGGGCATCTTTGTAAGAAAGGGAGGAGCCCCGGCTCCTCCCATGGGGGAGACCATGTGCGTCTAAATCTCACGCTTTAGTTCTATGGAAGCTCAAACGAAGGGGAGAGAAGTCAAAGGTTTATGGAGGACAAAGGAAGCTAGTATTAGCAAAAATCATGGAACTGAATGTATCTCGTCCACTCATGGTAAATTCAAATCTATACTCAAATATTTTTATAATATTATTCACAATTATAAAACACATCTACCACTCCGTAGAACCTTTAAACTACCACTATTAAATTTCACCTAGAAAATATCACCAAAAAACATTTCGTAGAACCTTTAAACTACCACTATTAAATTTCTTAATAAAAAAAAGTAAGTCAGGACTAGAGACTCACTCGAACCCAACCATCACAATGAATCGTAGATATAAAAAACGTTATCAGCCCTAGAATTCAAAACGGGCTTTTGTGGGCCTCCGAGGGCATGCGGGTTTCGTGGCAAGTGGATGTTGAGGAGGGCCACGAGCACAAGCAGTGTACAGCTATCCTAAAACGAACGGAACGCTGGGAAAGTGCCAAATAGAACAGATGGTTAGGGAACACGAAGCAGTTGGATCCAGCCTTTCCTGCTTGCCACCATGTGCACAGGATCACAGCTAAGCACAACTTACTCACCAGTTATACTATGAATTCTTTGTCCACACAACTCCACTGCTGTCTAATCTATTATTGCGCTGGAGCCTGCCTGCATTCATCGTGATATGATATATGAATGGAGGTCGCCCATTCCTATCTATCAGCTTCGTACCTNTGAATTTTGTGATGATTTTATAAATAACATTGCAAAGAGATATGGGTTTGTACTTACTTGGAGCCACAAAGTTTTCTTCTTTGGGAATGAGGGTGAGAAAGGTGGCTTTGAGGGCTAGGACAACCCATTGATGACTACAAGTTTCTTCTATGATTTACAACACCTCTAGCTTTAGCATATCCCAACAGGCATGGAAGAAGTTGATTGTGAAACCATCAGGTGTAGGGGCAGTATTTTCCTTCATTTGCATGACAGATGATTTGACCCCCTGAAGAATAATTGGKTGCATTAAGGAGGCCTTGTGTTGATCTATGACCAAGAGGGGAATGTGGTTGGTCACCTTTCGGATGGCTTCTCCCCTCGATAGGTTATCCTCCAAGAGTAGATCTTCATAATAAGATACAAACTTAGTTTCGATGTATTCATGGGTTTCTATTCTATATCCATATAGTTTTTTTAGACAAGAGATCCTATTATGCATTCTATGTTGAATTGTCGAGTGGTGGAAGAAAGAGTTTTTATTCTCTCCTTCTTTTAGAGAGGAGATTCTTTATTTTTGTTTCCAAAGAATTTCTTCCTGGAGAAAATGCTTCTCTATTTTTTATTGAAGTTTTTCTTCTCTATGGGAGAGAGCCTCTCAACATCCCTCCTTGATGATTTGTTGTTGAAGAGATTCTATAGTCTGCCCCAAATTAGTTTTGTCCAGGAAGATGTTCCCAAAAGTCGATTTGTTCCATATTTTCAGATGTTGTTTCAACATTTTTAATTTTTGTTGAAATCGATACATTTTGGAGTGTCCGAGTGGATGGATGGAAGACCACCAATTTTGGATCATTGGCTTGAACTATGGATTGGTTAGCAAAAAAATTTCAAATTTGAAGGGGCGAAAACGATTTTTACCACTTTGATGCCAGTTCATGCTGATGGGTGAGTGGTTTAATCCTTAGGAGGGGAGGATGGCATTGGATAGTTCATCCTTTGTTGTTGTTATTTCTTGAGAGACTGGAAATATGTCAAGGCGTGAGGCGATATGAGAGGCCCCTCCACATTGGTTATTCCAGGTGTAGATCCCATTGGTGGTTTCTAGGTCCACCAGGTCATTGCTCTTAATGAATATCTTGAATCTAATGTCCTCCTGTGAGAAGGTGATAACCTCCTTTTTTTTCCTGAAGACTAGTGATGAGGTTGAAGTCTCCACCAAGGATCCAATTTTGTCTCGGATACTCTTGTTTATAGAAATCCAAAAAGTTCATAAGGTTGGTCTTATGTTTTGAAGTTTGTGGACCTTAGGCATTAGTGATGAAGCCATACACATCTGTGCCAATGAGATGAAAGAACGTTGAGATTTTTTTTTTTGGTTGTGTTGAAGTCATTGAGGATGATAGCTAAGGGGTTCCAAGTGATTGCAAGACCAGCAGAAGCCCTGGACACGTCGACTGCAATGGAGTTACTATTTTCCAAACACGCGATAATAAATCCTGAAGATTATCGTTATTGGATTTTGTTTCTTGGATCAAGAGTATGGTGGGTTTTTCATGGTGAATTTTCCTGGGGAGCATTGTGTGCTTTCTGAGACCATTGATGCTCCTGACAATCCAAGAGATGACTTTCATTGGTAACATGGAGAGTGTGAAGGAAAAAATTGCGTGAGCTAATCATATTGTGCTGACTCCACTAACCTAGATCCCAAAGAGGAAATGTGTTGGAGATCTATTTAGTGTCCTCACTTTTTGAGATCTCTGACCACTTTTTTTAGATCGATTGAGGGGTTGTTTTGTANTGAATTTTGTGATGATTTTATAAATAACATTGCAAAGAGATATGGGTTTGTACTTACTTGGAGCCACAAAGTTTTCTTCTTTGGGAATGAGGGTGAGAAAGGTGGCTTTGAGGGCCAGGAAAACCCATTGACAGCTACAAGTTTCTTCTATGATTTACAACACCTCTAGCTTTATCATATCCCAACAGGCATGGAAGAATTTGATTGTGAAAACATCAGGTCTAGGGGCAGTATTTTCCTTCATTTGCATGACAGATGATTCAACCTCCTGAAGAATTATTGGGTGCATTAAGGAGGCTTGTGTTGATCTGTGACCAGGAGGGGAATGTGGTTGGTCACCTTTTGGATGGCTTCTCCCCTCGATAGGTTATCCTCCAAGAGTAGATCTTCATAATAAGATACAAAATCAGTTTCGATGTCTTCGTGGGTTTCTATTCTATATCCATATAGTTTTTTTAGACAAGAGATCCTATTATGCATTCTATGTTGAATTGTCGAGTGGTGGAAGAAAGAGTTGTTATTCTCTCCTTCTTTTAGAGAGGAGATTCTTTATTTTTGTTTCCAAAGAATTTCTTCCTAGAGAAAACACTGCTCTATTTTTTATTGAAGTTTTTATTCTCTATGGGAGGGAGCCTCCGAACATCCCTCCTTGATGATTTGTTGTTGAAGAGATTCTATCGTCTTCCCCAAATTAGTTTTTTCCAGGAAGATGTTCCCAAAAGTCGATTTGTTCCATATTTTCAAATGTTGTTTCAACATTTCTAATTTTTTTTGGAATCGATACATTTTGGAGTGTCCTGGTGGATGGATGGAAGACCACCAATTTTGGATTATTGGCTTGAACTCTGGATTGGTTAGCAAAAAAATTTCAAATTTGAAGGGGCGAAAACGACTTTTACCACTTTGATGCCAGTTCATGTAGATGGGCCAGTGGTTTAATCCTTAGGAGGGGAGGATAGTATTGGATAGTTCATCCTTTGTTGTTGTTATTTCTTCAGAGACAGGAAATATGTCAAGGCGTGAGGCGATATGAGAGGCCCCTCCACATTGGTTATTCCAGGTGTAGATTCCATTGGTGGTTTCTAGGTCCACCAGGTCATTGATCTCAATGAATATCTTGAATCTAATGTCCTCCTGTGAGAAGGCGATAACCTCCTTTTTTTCCCTAAAGACTGGTGATGGGGTTGAAGTCTCCACCAAGGATCCAATTTTGTCTGGGATGTTCTTGTTTATAGCAATCCAAAAAGTTCATAAGGTTGGTCTTATGTTCTGAAGTTTGTGGACCTTAGGCATTAGTGATGAAGCCATACACATCTGTGCCAATGAGATGAAAGAACGCTGAGATGGTTTTTTTGGTGGTGTTGAAGTCGTTGAGGATGATAGCTAAGGGGTTCCAAGTGATTGCAAGACCAACAGAATCCCTGGACACGTCGACTGCAACGGAGTTACTATTTTCCAAAGACACGATAATAAATCCTCAAGATTATCATTATTGGATTTTGTTTCTTGGATAAGGAGTATGGTGGGTTTTTCTTGGTGAATTTTCCTGCGGAGCATTATCTGCTTTCTGAGACCATTAATGCTCCTGACAATCCAAGAGATGACTTTCATTGGTAACATGGAGAGTATTAAGGAAAAAATTCAGTGAGCTAATCATATTGCACTGACTCCACTAACCTAGATCCCAAAGAGGAAATGTGTTGGAGATCTATTTAGTGTCCTTGCTTTTTGAGATCTTTGACCACTTTTTTTAGATCGATTGAGGGGTTGTTTTGTATCACAAGTCTGGCGTTCATTTTTTCTTTGTTGAGAGCTTCCTTTAGGAGATGGATCTTCTTTGGAGCGATCGCGTTGAAGGCTTGTTTTTTGCATCCATCCTTTAGACCTAGGAGATCTAACTCACCTAGATCCAGGTCTCCCATGTCTTCATCCACAGGGGCATCCATATCTTGGCTGGTGGAACAGATCGGGTTTTCTGATAGTGGCATTGATGAACGAATGGGCTGGGTGTTGATCTTTGTAGGGATTGTGTCTAAAGAGGAGTTGTTTCCCTGGTTTTGCATGGGCTCCTGGTGCTTCTTTTTGGGGGTTGACTGGATTTCTTCCTCAATGGGAGAGGCTCCATCCGATTGTTGGGAGAGAGCTTAGAAATGGTTTCTTGTTGACGGGTTCAAGGATTTTATAGCCGCATGGGTCTTACAGTTGTATTAGCATTAGGTGGGGATTGTTCAAAATACTTCTTCATCTGCAAGGGTAGCTCCTTTTGGAGCTGTGGCTGGCTTGTTTTGAGGGAAGTCTCTGAAGAGGTGTCCGTGTTCATGGCATTTGCCACATTTGCAGGGGACATGTTCATAGTCTATATTTTGGATCCATTATGTTTCTTCATGCGCAAGGGAGATGGAGTCTCCTAGGGCTTTGGCGATGTGCATGTAGACACAGATCCTGACATAGGAGGTATGTTTTTTGGTCTTGGTTTGCTCTTCTATTTTGACGAAATTACCCAAGGCGTTGCCAATGTCTTTAAGGGTTTTGTTATCCCAGTAGTCTTGAGTTAAGGAGTAAAATATGATCCATGGAGGAGCCCATGTGAAGTCTTCTTTGTCTAGACTAAAGGGTTTTGTCCAGTTTCTTAGGTATATGTCAACATAGTTGAAGAAGTAGGGGCCTCCTTCCAGTATTTTCTCCCTGTAATCGAGCCAAGTGAATATGATGGTGAAAAAACATTTTTATCCGAGTTGGATGTCGAAATGCACCTTCGGTTTCCATTTCACTGCGATCCAACTTAGAAGGGCACGTTCTGTGAGCCAGATTCCAATGAATTTTCCTATGAGCACATAAGTTTTCATGTGCTCAATTCGAGCATTGATTTGGGATGGGGGAAGCTCAATCGTGGGTCTTTCCTTAGATTGGACAATGCATGTGCTTGTTTTGGTTGCATCCGGAGCTGGGTTGGTCTCATGCAGCTGAGCATGTGCCAATTGGTCGGACTTCTTCATGGTGTTTCAATCTTTTTGCATGGGTTCTTGGGTATTTCCAGGAGCATGGTTTAGGGCATCTTTGTAAGAAAGGGAGGAGCCCCGGCTCCTCCGATGGGGAGACCATGTGCGTCTAAATCTCACGCTTTAGTTCTATGTCAGCTCAAACGAAGGTGAGAGAAGTCAAATGCCTGTGGAGGACAAAGGAAGCTGCTATTAGCGGAAATCATGGAACTGAATGTATCTCGTCCACTCAAGGTAAATTCAAATCTATACCCGAGATTTTTATCATATTATTCACAATTATAAAACACATCTACCACTCCGTAGAACCTTTAAACTACCACTACTAAAATTCACCCAGAAAATATCACCAAAAAACATTTCGTAGAACCTTTAAACTACCACTGTTAAATTTCTTAATAAAAAAAGTAAGTCAAGACTAGAGACTCACTCGAACCCAACCATCACAATGAATCGTAGATATAAAAAACGTCATCAGCCCTAGAATTCAAAAAGGGCTTTTGTGGGCCTGCGAGGGCATGCGGGTTTCGTGGCAGGAAGTGGATGTTGAGGAGGGCCACGANTTTTTTTTGGTGAATTTTCCTGCGAAGCATTATGTGCTTTCTGAGACCATTGATGCTCCTGACAATCCAAGAGATGATTTTCATTGGTAACATGGAGAGTGTGAAGGAAAAAATTGAGTGAGCTAATCATATTGCCCTGACTCCACTAACCTAGATCCCAAAGAGGAAATGTGTTGGAGATTCCTCTCTTTTTGAGATCTTTGACCACTTTTTTAAGATCGATTGAGGGCTTGTTTTGTATCGCAAGTCTGGCGTTCATTTTTTCTTTGTTAAGAGCTTCCTTCAGGAGATGGATCTTCTTTCGAGCGATCACGTTGAAGACTTGTTTTTTGCATCCATCCTTTAGACCTAGGAGATCTAACTCATCCAGATCCAGGTCTCCCATGTCTTCATCCACAGGGGCATCCATGTCTTGGTTGGTGGAACAGATCGGGTTTTCTGATAGTGGCGTTCATGAATGAATGGGTTGGGTGTTGATCTTTGTAGGGATTGTATCTAAAGAGGAGTTATTTCCCTGGTTTTGCATGGGCTCTTGGTGCTTCTTTTTGGGGGTTGACTGGATTTCTTCCTCAATGGGAGAGGCTCCATTCGATTGTTGGGAGAGAGCTTAGAAACAGTTTCTTGTTGACGGGTTCAAGGATTTTATAGCCGCATGGGTCTTACAATTGTATCGGCATTAGGTGGGGATTGTTCAAAAACTTCTTCATCTGCAAGGGTAGCTCCTTTTGAAACTGTGGATGGCTTGTTTTGAGGGAAGTCTCTGAAGAGGTGCCCATGTTCATGGAATTTGCGACATTTGCAGGGGACATGTTCATAGTCTAGATTTTGGATCCATTATGTTTCTTCATACGCAAGGGAGATGGAGTCTCCCAGGGCTTTGGCGATGTGCATGTAGACACAGATGGAGGTATATTTTTTGGTCTTGGTTTGCTCTTCTATTTTGATGAAATTACCCAGGGCATTGCCAATTTCTTTAAGGGTTTTGTTATCCGAGTAGTCTTGAGGTAAGGAGTAAAGTATGATCCATGGAGGAGCCCATGTGAAGTCTTCTTTGTCTAGACTGAAGTGTTTTGTCCAGTTTCTTAGGTATATGCCAACATAGTTGAAGAAGTAGGGGCCTCCTTCCAGTATTTTGTCCTTGTCATCGAGCCAAGTGAATATGATGCTGAAAAAACATTTTTATTCGAGTTGGATGTCGAAATGCACCTTCTGTTTCCATTTCACTGCAATCCAACTTAGAAGGGCACGTTCTGTGGGCCAGATTCCAATGAATTTTCCTATGAGCACATAAGTTTTCATGTGCTCAATTCGAGCATTGATTTGGGATGGAGGAAGCTCAATCCTAGGTCTTTCCTTAGATTGGACAATGCATGTGCGTGTTTTGGTTGCATCCGGAGCTGAGTTGGTCTCATGCAGCTGAGCAGGTGCCAATTGGTCGGACTTCTTCATGGGGTTTCAATCTTTTTGCATGGGTTCTTGGGTATTTCCAGGAGCATGGTTTAGGGCATCTTTGTAAGAAAGGGAGGAGCCCCGGCTCCTCCCATGGGGGAGACCATGTGCGTCTAAATCTCACGCTTTAGTTCTATGGAAGCTCAAACGAAGGGGAGAGAAGTCAAAGGTTTATGGAGGACAAAGGAAGCTAGTATTAGCAAAAATCATGGAACTGAATGTATCTCGTCCACTCATGGTAAATTCAAATCTATACTCAAATATTTTTATAATATTATTCACAATTATAAAACACATCTACCACTCCGTAGAACCTTTAAACTACCACTATTAAATTTCACCTAGAAAATATCACCAAAAAACATTTCGTAGAACCTTTAAACTACCACTATTAAATTTCTTAATAAAAAAAAGTAAGTCAGGACTAGAGACTCACTCGAACCCAACCATCACAATGAATCGTAGATATAAAAAACGTTATCAGCCCTAGAATTCAAAACGGGCTTTTGTGGGCCTCCGAGGGCATGCGGGTTTCGTGGCAAGTGGATGTTGAGGAGGGCCACGAGCACAAGCAGTGTACAGCTATCCTAAAACGAACGGAACGCTGGGAAAGTGCCAAATAGAACAGATGGTTAGGGAACACGAAGCAGTTGGATCCAGCCTTTCCTGCTTGCCACCATGTGCACAGGATCACAGCTAAGCACAACTTACTCACCAGTTATACTATGAATTCTTTGTCCACACAACTCCACTGCTGTCTAATCTATTATTGCGCTGGAGCCTGCCTGCATTCATCGTGATATGATATATGAATGGAGGTCGCCCATTCCTATCTATCAGCTTCGTACCTGATCAGATCCAATTCCTGCTAGCATTTTGACTACACACTGACCAGGTATTATAAGCTGATGAGAATTAAAGGCTCTGCGTGAGTATGGATGCAGATTTCGTCTAACCTTTTCACAGAATCCGTACATCACCTTTCCATCTTTTGATATTTTCGTGTTATTTTAAGCTGCCCAGTATTATGAATAATAATAATAATAATCCATCTTTTGTCCAGCTATTTGATTGGTAAAATCTACGGAAGTATATATGTCCTACCGCTTTTGGATTTGAACTTGTAACCTCAAACAAACATATGTTCTTAACCATTAGATCCATTGAAACTATTTGTCCATGAAGTATTTCGCTTTATATGACACTGACAAGGTCCATTGAAACTATTTGTCCATGAAGTATTTCGCTTTATATGACACTGACAACTCACTAATCTGAACCAACACGAACTAAGCAAGGCCTTAACTCATCCACGAGGCCAACAGATTTTCATACACTGTCAGGGAATGCAAACTCGTGAAGAACGAGATTGGCCAGTGAATAGTACTCTCAAAATTCTGGACGGACGCAAACTGACCGAGAAGCTGTCGGAACTTTTGAACGAGTACGCCTGAAATTTCAAGTTCACCCTGAGTGACGGTTAAATTTTTTAACTGCACTTTGATTAATGTGTTATCTAAATCTGTGGAACGCCATTTCCTTTTTCGGTAGGAAACTAAAATTCACGGCCCATCTGCAGTGTTACAACAATCCTTCCTAGTTCAACTATGAATTCATATTTGGCGTTCTTTTCTATAGTAGGAAACTAAAATTCACGGCCCATGTACAGTGTTACACCAATCTTCGTAGTTCAACTATGAATTCATATTTGGCGTTCTTTTCAATGCCATGAAACTAAAATTCATGGCCCATGACCCATATATCGTAATTCAACTATGAATTCATATTTAAAGTTACCTTGTTCACCAACCAAAATGGCACAAAATACAAACTAATATTATGCTACTAGCAATAGATTATAATAACCTTAGATTCATCTTAACTTGGATATGTCATACTAGAGGTTACTTTATTCACCAACTGAAATGTTACAAGATGCAAACTAATATTATGTTACTAGCAAGAGATTATAATAAGCTTAGATTTGTCTTAACTTGGATCTGTTACAAAATGCAAACTAATATTATGTAACTTGCCATAGATTATAATAAGCTTAGATTCGTCTTAACTTGGATCTGTCATTCATGTGAAAAGAGAAGCAAATAGGGTAGCGGACTGCCTGGCAAATGAAGGGATAGCATTGGAAAGAGAACACATCTACTGGGAGGCACATATTTCTGAATACTCAGATATCTCAACCCGTAGTCATGCTCTTGCCAACAAGGATATACTAACCTCGGATGGGGTGCCACGTAGTACAACCTGGACACGCGGTGGAGAGCCTGGAAGGCCCTTAAATACAAGCCATCGGCTCCCATCTCCTCACCATTAAGATGGGAGAAGGCTCAAGCAGCCAGTCCGATGGGAAGAGCCCTCTCGCGCGTGTGAGGAAGAACGCACAAAGCACTGGGGGGATAGCCATTATGGCTAATCCTGTCACTATCACCCTCATGTTTATCGTCGGTTATGAATGGGAGACAAGGCATTTTGAATTCGACCAACCGAAGTCTGCGTCTTATGAGCACTGGTGCAAAGCTAGCCACCTGGTTGACGTTTTGGTCATAGTTCTCCTCATCCACATGCCGAGGGAAAGAGGTCAACCTCACAGAGGCGTAACCTAGTATGCTTTTGATACTTTCCGGAAGAGACAACAAACATTCGAGACAGTGTTGTCCATATCTCGGACGCAGAGAGTCCATAAACACACAAAGCCCAAGATGCCTCCCATGGCCTATGTGGAAGAGGTTTCTCTGGAAGAACCAATCCAGATTCCTTCAGAACACCTCCTCTTCACTGTTCGTGACAATTGGAACCTGCCAACCTACTTTCCAGGCGAAGCTAAGAAACGGGCCATAGGGACACTGCACAGTCATAAGGAAGGCGACCAGATAGAGCAACCCACCACTTGCAATGTGGAAGAAGAATCCCAGAGGGTGCAGATGCAATGGCGAATTCAACAACAAGGGAACTCTCCATGAACATGGATCACTAGGAAGCTTAAAGCGAACAGCAAGATAGGCACAAGATATGAGAGGCGGAGGATAGTTGGGTGAGGGAGGGTTGCAAGGATCTTGCGCCACATCCCCTCTCCATCATGCAAGAAGTATGGCTTGTCTAGCCACCATTCCTCCACCAGGAACACTTTGAGCTGATATTTGAAACGAGAAGCCTGGTGGAGGACCAAATCCACCGTGGCCTCCAAATTAACCAGCGCCTAGACATGTTGTATGATGCCTACTCTGTAACGTCACCAGGACGACGGTGCCCAATGTGTGCACAACCCTTCGCACTGCTAGCCAGAGCGGGAAAGAATGAAGGAGATGTTGAACAGTTAATGATTCTGGTTATACGAACTGTTTTGTTTAGAAATAAGGCGCTAGCTCTGTTAAAATCTCAATATGATGTTAGGAGTAAGATAAAGGAATGTGTTCAGACTAATGGTTGCCATATCTCCTGGTTTCCTTCGGGCAGGACAGATAACACGCTGTTTTTTGAAACAAGTTGCATAGGAAGCCGGTTGTCCCAGTTTCCGTTTTTCGGCGAGACAGTTGGGATTCCAAAAGTTTTTGTAAGGTTGCATAGTTAAAACAATAGGATCCTCCTTTTCTACTTAAAAAAAAAAACTTGGATCTGTCATGGTAAAGTTATGCAAGAGGTTACTTTGTTCACCAACCAAAATGTCAAAAAATGGAAACTAATATTATGCTACTAGAAAGAGATTATAATAAGCTTAGATGTATCTTAACTTGGATTTGTCATGTTAGAGAGATCAAATCTCTCATGATGAAAATATTTCCTAAAGTTGTTTTAATCTATAAATAGATTTCACCTTTACCAACATAATAAACTGAAACGAGATGGATTCTCCTTGATTCTTATTCTCTCCG
>JZKD02S1722139.1:500581-510625 GCA_000966675.3 Picea glauca
GACATTTTCTGCAGCGGAAGGGGATGTGCTCATAATCAATGGTTTGCGACCATTCTTCGTCATGGTACTCCAGCGTAATGGAGCCTGGGAGAGGCTTGGCTATGTTCAGGTACACACAGATTCTCGCATATGAGGTGTATCTACGTTGCTTGGTGGCTTCAGAGGACTTCACATAGACGCCAATGGTGTTGCCGATACCTGCTAGTACCTCTTCCAACCAAAACTCCTGTGGGAGGGAGTACAGTCTGATCCATACCGGTGCGTGGGCGAAATCCTCTTTCTCAGGACTAAATTTTTCTGTCCAAAATCTCAGGAAAAGGCCAGCCGAGTTATAGAAGTAAGGTCCTCCGTCAAAGATCCTATTGCGGTCTTCTAAGTTATGGAAGATAATGGTGAAAAACCCTTTGGATCCCAGTTGTAGGTCATAATGACCTCTGGGCTTCCACCAGTACTGGATCCATTTGATCAAATCTCTCTCAGAGGGCCATAGTCCTAGAAATTTTCCTACCAGAGCATTATCACGCATGTACTGTTTGTGTTCCTCTATGCGTGGTGAGATTACAAGATATTTTGGGGCCTGAGGCGCCTGTGGGATGCACTTTCCGGGAATCCAAGGGGCTGTCACTTTTGCTGGGGCCGTCCCCTTGTCTGGATCAATCTCCATATCGCGGTCCTTGAAGGTTCCTTCGTCTATGAGAGCCGCGCGCAGATCGGGAGGTGTCTCAAATGTGGGTCTTTTCGTGCTCAGTGTTGCATCCTTGCCGTTGGTGAATTGGTTGTAAGAGGCGCCAGACGGCGTCCCCTCTTTGTGGTTCGGGGGCCCCTGCGGGGCGGCCATCGGTTGGGCACAGTTCCGAGCGGCTGGAGGTTACGGAACCCTAGTTGCAGAGCCGATTTAACTCTCCAAGATATTTAATCTCAAATACACTTGACAATTATCTCTCAATATCTTCAATCAACTTAGTAACACTTCCTCTTATAATAATATGATCAACATATAAAGAAATTAAAGCAATATGACCATATTCATCATTCTTGATATAAATATTTTGATGACCTTTACATTGTACGAGTCCTTGTTGAAAGAAGAAAGTTACAATTTCTACATACCAAGACATGGGTGGCTATTTAATTCCATATAATTTTTTTTTAACCTATAGACAAGATGATCCTGACCCTTCTTTCCAAACCCCTCTAATTGAACAAGATAAACATATTCTATTAATTCAAGATGCTCCTGGCCCTACTTTAAAAACTCCTCTAATTGAACAAGATAAACATCTTTCGTTAATTCTCCATTTTGAAAAGTTCATTTTACATCAAACTAATGTAGAATCCAATTATATTTAGTGGGCAATGCTATCATTATTTCTATCGGTGCAAAAGTATCATCATAGTCTCTACCTTTTACGTGTGAGTAACCCTTTGCAACCAATATTGCCTTATATCTGTGTATACTACCATCAAAATTAAGCATTATCTTGTACAACCACTTCAAACCTATAGGGACTTTATTCTCAAGCAATTCCCATGATTCCTTTTACATTATACAATCTTATTCTTCTTTCATGGCATCCATCCAAACTTTATGATCTTTAGCTTGTTCAAAATTTACAAGTTTGTTTAATTCCATAACTTTAGTCATTAATGCATAATCTTTATACCTTACACATGTCTTTGATTTTGTCCTATTGCTCTCATTGGTGCTACACTGCTTCGTGGATTTGCTTCATCTCTTCTTGGTGTACCCTAGCTAATTGAAGTGTCCATGCTACTTGAAGATTCTACTTGAACATTTTCAACGTATTCTTCTTCATTGAAACTTTCATCATTATCATTACAAAGATTCCATACATCATGACTATCCTCCTTTCTAAATTATATGCATGTTCATGAACTAATACATCTCTACTTGTAAAAACCTTATGAGTTAGAAGATCAAACATTTTATAAGATTTATGATCTATGCAATAACCAATAAACATGTATTTGATTCTGTAGTATTCAAATATAAAATATCATGCAGAGAAGATATATTTTAGCTAGAAATCACAGAGAAACAATGATATAACCAGAAAAATACCAGAATAATACTAGAATAACATCAGAAAGGGCATTTTGATTACTGATAGCAATGTTCACTTGCCTCTTTGAGGGGGAAACCTCTAGTAGAGAAGAAATCTATTACAATAATATCCAAGACAAGATTTATCATACCCTCTAATCCTATTTATACTAAATCTATCTATGCAAAAGAACAATCTAGAGGAATATCCTTCTAGAAGTGAAAGATTCTATTAGGTCTTCTTACATTTGAATTATTATTTCTTATTCCTAGGCCTTATTAATATTGGACTTTATTACATGGAATTATATTATTCTACCTACATGAGGGGTTATTAAGGTTAGGTCCCTAACATGCCCTCCCCCTTGAAGAATAACCTTTTCTTGAAGGATTCAGATGAGAGAATTGTTGTAGAATTGTGGTATGCTCCCAAGTGGCATCTTCTGGAGGTGTATATTTCCATTGGACTAACACTTCCTGGATGGTTCATTGACGAAGACGATGCTTTCTTTAGGCCAAGATTGGTTGTGGCTGCAACCATATGAAACCATCTTCATCCAACTCAGGGAGACTAGCTTGAGTTTGTCACTTAGTTCCAATCACCTTCTTTAAGAAGGATACATGAAAAACAATATGGATCTTTGACCGACTGGGTATAGCTAACTGATAGGCCATCGATCCCACATGCTTGAGAAATGTATAAGTACCATATAATTTGGGCATAAATTTATGACATTATTGATCTTTGAGTGAATTTTTCTTATAAGGTTGTAGTCGAAGAAATACCCGGTCCCCTTAAAAAAAATGACGTTCAAAACAACCTTGATATGCTTGTTGCTTCATGTTATTATGATCCATGACCAAATTTTCTTTGAAGGCATGAAGAATAGCCTCGCAGAATGTAAGATTTTTGTCAACCTTTTGAACCTTCGAGACCCCTGGGATATAGGAGAGACCTGATGAGGTATTTTGGGAAGAGAATGATTCAAAAGGAGTCATGGGTGTAATTGTATGGTAAGATTTGTTGTACCACCATTCATCTAGGTGTAACCATTGAGGCCATCGATTTTTCTGCTCAGATTCAAAACTCCTCAAATATGTTTCCAAACACTTGTTGACAACTTCAGTCTGGCCATCTCTTTGGGGGTGATAGGAAGTGTTGAGATGAAATTGGATGGCTTGTAGCTTGAACAATTCTTGCCAAAAATTGCTGGTGAAAGTGGGGTCTCTATCAGAGACAATAGAATTAGCCATGCCATGAAGATTGAAGATATTATCCATGAATATTTGAGCCACAGTGGTGGCTATGAATGGGTTTTGAAGAGCCTAAAAATGAACATAATTGAAGAGAAGATCTACGACCACCATGATGACTGAATTATTTTCCGATTTAGGTAATCCTACAATGAAATCCATAGAAATATCTTGCCAAATAGTAGGGGGAATTGGAAGCGGTTGGAGTGTGTCCGAAGCTTTGACAATTTCACCCGTGTTGCATTGACAGACCTCACATTCAGTCACAAAGGTGCGGACTTCCTATTTCATACCCTCCCAGAAAACATATCTCTTGACTCGTTCATAGGTTTTAGTAAACCCTAAATGCCCGAATTTGGGTGAGGCTTGAAGTTCATAAAGCACTGTGGATTTGAGTTGGGATTACTTGCATAAATACAATTTCCATTTGTAGTGAAGCTCTTCATTATGCCAAGAGTACCCTAGAGAATCTGAAGAATTGTGTTGCAATTGTTGGAGCAGGCTAGAAATCTAAGGGTCTTGTAGCCATTCCTGACGAACAACTTGGAGCCCATCTGGTACAATGAAGGAGAGGGAGAAAAGGGACGCATATTCTTCATATTTTTGGGAAAGAGCATTGGCCACTACATTTTCCTTTCCCTTCTTGTAAATGATCTCATAATCATAGCCAAATATCTTGGTCACCCATTTTTTCTACGTCGGGGATGAAATTCGTTGTTCCAGGAAATACTTGAGACTCTAATGATCAATTTTTAC
Source organism: Picea glauca (assembly GCA_000966675.3). NCBI lineage: Eukaryota > Viridiplantae > Streptophyta > Pinopsida > Pinales > Pinaceae > Picea > Picea glauca. The sequence continues at coordinate 504,657 of JZKD02S1722139.1, forward strand.
TTGGAATCATTGACACAATAAATAAGGATGTCAGAGATCCACAAAATGAAGAATAGCTAATATTTCATTTTCATAAATGGATTGGTCTGAATGTCGCTCTAAAATTTGTTTACTAGTGAAGGCCAAGGGCCTTCCATCTTGCATGAAGATGCCTCCAATTCCTTTACCAGAAGCATCATATTCCAATATGAATGTATTTGTGAAGTCTCAGAGGGATAGAATAGGATTCAAGCACATATCATCTTTTAAGGCTTGGAAGGCATGATCTACAACTGAAGTCCAAGTGAAGGCATTCTTTTTCAGGAGATAAGTGAGAGGACCTGCAAGCTTTCAATAATTCAAAACAAACTTCTTATAATATCTCGTTAAACCCATAAAACCATGCAATCTCTTAATATTTTTAGGGAGAGGCCAATATTGCATAGATTCAATTTTCTTATGATCCACTTAGACACCATCCTTGCCGACCATATGACCTAGGTATTCCTCTTATGGGGCACCAAAGGAACATTTAGATTTTTTGAGGAAAAGTTGGTTCTTAGAGAGTAGATGGAGAACTTGATCCACATGGGAGATATGGGATGGCCAAGTTTTACTATATATGAGAATATTATCAAAGAAAACTAAGACAAAATGATAGAGAAAAGGATGGAAGACATGATTCATAAGACTTTCAAAAGTGTAAGGAGAAATACATAATCTAAACGACATTACCAAGAATTCATAATGACCCTAATGAGTGTTAAATGAAGTCTTGGGAATGTCTTCTTATTTCATACGGATATGGTGGTAGCCAGAACGCATATCCAATTTGGTGGAGTACTTAGCACCAATCAATTTATCCAAGAGCTCATCAATGACAGGAATGGGGAATTTTTCTTTGATTGTGAGTTTGGCGAGGGTAAGAAAATCAGGACACATATGCCAAGTTCCTTCTTTCTTGAGTACCATGACCACAGGGGAATAATATGGCCTAGTAATGGGACAAATAACATAGGCTTCTATTAATTCATGGACAATTTTCTCAATTTCATTATTCTAGGAAAAGGGATGACACTAAGGTCGAACATTCGGAGGAAGACTGCTCGAGATGAGAGAGATGGAATGGTCATGGAGTCCATGAGAAGGGGGAAGTTCTTTTGGGGTGGTAAAAACAACTTGGTGGTGGGAGAGGATATATTGGAGGTTGATATGCACATAAGGTGTCTCAACAACATGAATGGAGTGGAGTTCGACTATAATTATTGAATGACCTTTTTTGAGGAGCTTTTCCATGCATTGTGAACTAATGATCTCAAGGGAGCCTATTGTGATTCCTTGGAACTTATACATTATTCCCTCCTATTGGAATTGCATGGTTAAGTACTTAAAATCCATGAGAATGGGGCCTAGAGTGTGTAAAAACTCAACACCAAGAAAAATATCACAACCAACAATGTCTATAGAAAACAGATGGGATTTCAGGTGATACTGACCAATTTGGAGTTGCGCATTTTCACATCATCCCCAACATTTCATGGAACCACCATTGGAAATCATGATTTGAAAATTATTGACGACACAGATGTAAAAATTGACTTCTTGGTCAATGTGGCGATGAATAAAGTTATGTGTTCTACTACTATCCACAACGATGATGAATTTCCTATTTTTTATGTAACCAATTAGTTTGAGAGTCTGGGGAGCAGAGAAGCTAGTGAGGGCATTAAGTGAAATCACTGACTCAATGTCTAGTGGATCAAAGGGTGGGGTGAGGTAAGATGGCAGTGGTAGTTCCTCCACAAGAGGGAAAATAACATCTTCTTCAGAAAGATCCTCAATCACAACCATAAAAATATTTTGTTCCTTACACTTGTGCGCAGGAAAATATTTGTCATCACAATTATAACAAAGACCCTTGAGTTGTTGTTCAACCATTTAATCCCTGGTTAATTTTTTGATCTTGAGGGGAGTTGCAAGAGGAAAACAATTGGTGGGTTTAGGGAGAGGAGGAAAGGAGGGTTTGCGGGTCTTGGAGGATACAATATATTGTGCCTCCTTAGCTCGTTGAATAGCTTCCAACCAAGTTTGGGGGTGTTCCATGAGAACATGGACACAAATTTCATCTTTGATTCCACTAATAAATAATTTCATAAGGAAATCATGTGACATGCCATCCCTTATGAAATCAAAGTGCTCAACTGCTGCAATAAACTCTTCCATTGTACCACACTAGCTTAACTTGGTCAAACGACCTAAATGGTGGGTGTCGGAGTCAGAGCAGTCATAAATTTCGGCCACAAACTGTGTCCAAGCAAGATACCCTTGGTCATTGCCACCATTGCCACCATTGCCATCATTCTAGATCTAGATGTAGGAAACCATAATGAATCTTGGCTACATCATCAGTAATGTCATGCAAAGAGAAATAATGTTCCATTTGGGTGACCCAGCCTATAGGATCTGATCCATCAAATTTGTTCACCTCAATTTTGGGAGGGTGGAGGTCTCAAGAAAAGTGGGTAGTATGAGGACCTTGGTAATGGGAAGAGTCATGGTCATCTTGATAAGATGGTTGTTCAGAAGAGGAAGGGTTCTGGAAATGGCCCAGGAAGTGTTCTTTAAGGTCTTTGATGTGGGGACATTATTCCTTGAGGATGTCAATAGATTAATGGATTGAGCTAAGGTTGACACCCATAGTCTTGATGTATTCATGGTTCTAGTCAGTGTAAGCAATCAAGTCATTGAGTTCTTGGGCTCGTGTGGTAGTCATTTGGACAAATGAGTAGGAAAAAGGTATAGGGGAAACAAAATGGTTCTGGAGGAGTGGGTAGGACTACAAAGAAGAAGGGTGTCAAATGATAGGTACCATTGTGATCAGGTCGAAAAGGGGGATCCAAAGGGAAAGGATCCAAACAAGGGTGTCGGAGAAGGGTCAGGTCCATAAAAAAAAAGTTGTGTTAAAAATGATAGGTATCACTAGAATCAAGGCAAAGAGAGGAACCTAGTGGGATAGATCCCAAATAAGTGTGTGGGCAGAACCACTATACTCGGTTTTTTTTTTTTTTACTCCTGCGGAGTTATACTCCAACCTGAATAATACTGCATGATTAAATGCCCAAATTCTTAACATGAAGAAATGTGTAGTAATTTCGCAACTAGAATGCAAAACGTAGAGTTCCGTGACAATAGATCTTGTATGTTCTTGTTTTTTTTTTCTTCGTTCCGAGGGGTAGGATATTTAGGGTTTCTACAGACAAGGTTTTTCCTTATGTTATATCTCTCTGATATACATGTGGGGTCCAACAATAGTACTCAACTTAATATCTCAGGGCACTAGCTAAGGAGGCTAGACCGTGCCCTTAGTCATACTACTTGACTACTGAGGTACTAGAGAGTATCTTCCCAAGTGTTATTCTCGGTGGCACTACAATAGTCATGCGATCAATCAATTTATCTATGGAGGGATTCAGGAGATCCAAATCGATCCATATATAGGGGTTGTCTGATGCGCTACCACTCGAAGGGGTACCAACATGGGTTACAAGGTTGGCCAACAGATGTGCGTTTAAGTACCACTTGTATTTCCTGCATGTATGAATCCCTGACCATGGGTTTATGTGCATAACAACATATCGCTATAGCTTTAAGAAATCAAAATACGTCTCTACCCTGAAAAAATTTAACCCACAATTTTCTGCTGAGGAAGGTGCTCTGATACCACTTCTAGTATTCCAGATATAAAATAGTATGTAGAACATAAATATTTTAGCTAGAAATGGCAAAGAAACAATGGTATAACCAGAACAATACCATAATAATACCATAATAACACCATAAAGAGCACTTTCATTATTGATAGCAATGTTCACTTGCCTCTTTGAGGGGGGAACTTCCAACAGAGCAGAGATCTATTACAATAATATACAAGACAATATTTATCATACCCTCTACTACTATTTATACTAAATCTATCTATCAAAAATAACAATCTAGAGGAAGATCCTTCTAGAAGCAAAATCTTATATTATGTCTTCTTACATTTGACTTATTCTTCGTTATTTCTAGTCCTTATTAATATTGGCCTTTATTATATAGAATTATATTATTCTACCTACGTGAGGGGTTAGTGAGGTTAAGTCCCTAACAGATTGCCTTGACATCAATCTTTCTTCTATCTTCGTTGGGAATATGAGAAAATTCCTTGCTTTTAAAAATTCTCAAGTGATTGGCCTCTGGTTTAAAGCCATAAAATACTTCAAAGGGTGTTTTGTGCTATAGAAATTTTGTATAAATTCTATATTTAAGATACATAATAGTGTTTAATTCTACAACCAAAAAACATTAGAAACATATTTACCTTTTTATCATGCTCTGAGCATATTCAACAAAATTTATGTTTTTCCTCTCATATACTCCTCCATTCCATGAGGAGAATGTGGCACTTTAAATTGTGTTTGAATCTCATTGTATTCACAATATTTGATGAAATCCCCTAATATGTATTCTCCTCCTTGATCTAATTGAATAATGTTGATGTACCACATGTTTACTTTTCAACCAAATTCTTAAATTTTTCAAAATATTAAAAAATGCTACAGTTTTTTCTGATAAAATAAAGCCAAGTGTACCTAGATATATCATCCACAAAGATAAGGAAATAATATTATCAAACATATGACCTTTTTTGCATACGACCACACATATTTGTACACACTAACTTAAAAATTTATCATTTCCTTTGATCTAAATGTGTAGGAAACTCTTCCCTACAAGATTTACATAATGCACATCCCTCACATTCATCATGTTCATACTTAAGAATTGGAATACATGTCACCAATTCTTTTCTATCAAGTAAGACCAAACCATTATTATCAATATGACCATACCTTTGATGCGATAATTACTCCGGTGACATAGATATTGAGGGCAATGCTTGATGTTCCTTCCTTATTACATCAAGCTTGTATATTCCTCCAACTATGACTCATATTACTACAACTTTGTAGCGATCTTGTATGTACTTCACAAAACATTGTGACTTAACAAATTCAACTTTTAAATCTTGATCTGCAATAGTGGAAACTAAAATTAAATTCTTCTTTATTTCCACAATAAATTTTTGAATTTGCTTCTTGTGGCCATTAGGAAAAGTCACACATATATCTCCATAACCTTTGATTTGATGTGATATATCATCTCCTAGATAGATATGAACACCATTATCATTTTCGTGATATGTATCAAACCAATCCTTATCGCATGGCATATATATTGAAACACCAGAATCAATGAATCAAGAATTAATATTATCAGTTTGTGCAGATAAGGAATAATCATAAATAAACAACTTTTCATTTTTGAAATCATTTATTGCGGCCTCTTTATCAACAAAATTTCTTATATGTTTTCTATATTTGAATTCATCAAATCTCCTCTTCCTACATTCCTTAGCGAATTGAATAACCTTACCCCAATAGAAGCATCCGTCATTCCTCTATACATTGGTGTCTCTTCTTGGTGGTGTGAGGTGGCATGCCTTGTTGTGATTAGGAATGCACATTTCCTCCTTTACTCCTTTCACATGGATTTCTTTTGTGTAGTTGTTTCCCTTTGGTTACCAATTCCAAATCTATCAAATCTAAACTTTGAGACCTACTATTAAGATTATTTCTTCCTTATTTCTCTTTAAAAACAATACTTGCCAATTCATCAAATGTAGATGATTTTTCTCTAAATATAAAACCAATGATAAACATTTGATAATCATCTAACATGTCATTCAATGTAACAATAAATAGATTAATACTTGAAATCTATACACTGTTATCTTTAAGTTCTTTGATTCTAGAAAAAAAATTAACAATGATACTTTTATTTCCCTCTATTTTAATTCAGAATAATTTGTTATTAAAAAAACACTCTGATTATATTTGTCCTCTGCTGCATATCTTTAAGAGCCTACAATGTTTCATTGGATGTTTAGT
>JZKD02S1722139.1:512372-523190 GCA_000966675.3 Picea glauca
AATAATAGTAATTATACCATTGTGCAAAAAATCAGTAACCATACCAACAAATATATAATTTAGTTTTAATTTTTTTAATTGCAAAAAAATCAGTAACCATACCAACAAATATATAATTTAGTTTTAATTTTTTAAATAATTCTGGTTTGATGATATACTTTTATATTAATTAAATTATTAATATAATTAATTGCAATTTTTTATTTTTTTTTAACTTTTTATTTATTAGTTATGTTAAAGGTTTATTTTGTGTTTTTCTTTTCTTTATTGTTGTAATAGTGAAAAGTATAAAGAATAAAATAGTGAAAAGAATAAAGAATAATGAAGAGTATATGTTTATTAGGTCATAATTTAATAATTAGATATAAGTTTTCTATTCAAATTAGCTAATGTGTGGAGTTAGTTAACATGTTTTTTTTTGTCAAGTTAGTCACAAGCTCTTATCATTAGTTCATAAATCTAGTTATTAAAAGTCTAGTATAAAAAAAGATTGATTTGTAGTTAACTAATGTTACTTTGCAACACTCAACAATGACACCCTTAATTATTGCTCTAGATTTTTATGTGGAATTAATTAACATGATTCTTATAAAATTCGTCATAATTTTTGTCAAGTGAGTCACAAGCCCTTGTTATTAGCTATAAATTAAAATTTAAATATAAAAAAAGAATTAATATGTAAATTAATATTACCGTGCCACACTCAACAATGTCACCCTCTAGATTTTATTTTGCTACAAATTTTGGCTTTCACGTTTTATCATAATAAATCATCTTTGTAATGAAAAAATCACCTAAACCTACAGGCACATTCTCACAAAATCACTGTGTCTATAATAAACATTTCATATGCATTATGTGCCATTGTGGGTATCTATGTGTCAACCGTGTTGGATAAACAAGGGAGAGAGAAAAATAAATTTTAAAGTTTTTTTTTAATTTCTTTGAAAGATGCAAAAATTATTCTGTTGTATTGTTTTTATAATATTATTTGTTTATTTTATGTTTTTATATTGTAGTAACATATAAATAATAGTTTAGAATCATATATAATAATTAATTTTTATAATATAATGGTTATGTTATGATATTATAGTATTGGTTTAATTTATGCTTTCAACGTGTGGTGATTTAGTAATAATTATTTAAATTAATAAAATATAGTTACTTTTTTATAAAATAATAGTTATGTTGTTGAAGTGTTGTCATTATAATATTAATTTTTATCACAATCTCTTACAATTCCATTTCATTTTGGTACTTGTTAATGTGATTTTTTTCATTACAATACAATTACCAACCACATTTTAGGACTTAGATGATGAAGCTATTGTCATTAGAAATTTTCCTTATTGCTCATTCTTTCAATATAGGTACTTTTTTTTCTCTTTACTCACTCTTTCAACCTTGATATATTTTATAAAACATGGTATATAATGTCTTTCTGTGATATTTCTTTTCTCTTCTTACCCATCACACACTTATTCTTCGACTCAATTCCATTTTCTACCATGAACTTTCCACCAAATCCTTTTTAAGAACCACCTTGTAACATTGTCCAAGTGACACCATCTCATTGCATATAATGCAGTCTAATTCTATCTTATCATACTTAGTAAATCATGCATCTCATTGCATACAATGCACTCTAATGTCATCTTAACATATGTAGTCAATCATGCAGGGGAATCTACCCCTTCGCGTTTCTCGTAATACAATGATTATGTCTTTTAAGAAATATTTGTACTCCTTGATTGCCTAAATAGCACCGTTATTTAACAAGGTATTATTTTTGGTTTTTAGCTCAATCAATTGAAGTAGTCAAATTCTCACCATTGTGACAAACCAATTGAATTTAGTTATCCATACCATGTCTTATGAATCTTATTTAAAGATATTTGTGTTTTTTATAAATTTAAAGATATTTATGCTTGCTTATCAAATTGCATGATCTATAAAATCACATGAACACTAAGATGAAAAACTTGAGAAAAGTCTATTGTCCTCTAAATTAAAAGCAATTTGTAGATTTTGCAAAAAATAAAACACTATCCAAGATTTTTAGCTCCATTGTATCTCATAACTTTTATTATCGATTGAGTGATTAGAGCATGCTTTTAGCTCCATTGTATCTCATAACTTTTATTACATCATAACTTTTATTACAGATTGAGTGATTAGAGCATGCTTCATAGGTGACGATGATTTTTCCTATCTTACCACCACATTTGAGTAGTTGTCAGAGTGAGACAAGTTTGTGCTTCCTTTTCTACTTCGTCCCTTGCCCAGTGTACCATGTTCACTAGATTCTCTTTAATGGCATTCAATGTGTCAAAGCTTTTTGAACAAAAACTACAATTTTTATTAAAATTTTAAAAATCATCAACAATTGTTCATTTATTGTAAAAATTCATTGATTTTTTTATCGATCAACATACCATTTCATATATGTATTAAGCTATAAAAGTAATAAGTGAATTGGATTTAGCTTGGATGGTTTTAGGGAATAATTGTTATCCTCCCCACCCTTATTCATTTCCCATAAAAATCATAATGAGTTTGTTGTAATCACTAAGAGCTTATATATATTTGAAAGTTGCTTTTGATTCAAAACTAAATAACAAGACAACTGCTTTTTCTTTAAAAAAAATACAAATACAAATTGTACCAAGTTCATCAATATTTATATAGAAATATAAGTCAACCATACAAGATCACCCCCAGCTGCTCGCATTCTTACGAAATGTTTGTGTTGTTTTTTAATTTTATTTGTTTAATCTACATAGATATGGGTCGACATACTGGATCACCACGAGAAAACGCTGAAGTATTTTCAGACCTTTTCATAATTTAAGGTTATCCCTCTTGTTGTTGCTAACATTCTTACAAAATTCTCTTGTGTGTCCTCTGTTGACGACTATGTTTTGTGTTATTTACTTATTCTATGCACCTTTGTTTCACTACTATACTATACTAAATTCTGTGTCTATGTGTAAGCAACACATTAAGTGTGATTTACATCACTTAAATGGTTAATTTTTGTGAAACAACGACGTAAGTTAAAATCTAGAGAGGCTTGTTCCTCTCATATGGTAATTGTTGCTGTATCAGTATGACTACTATCTGTCGATATGACTTCATGTGTTGTTATTGGTTTATTTTATGTTTCATTGTTATATTATATTAGTTTGTTTATTTGTAGAAATGGGAGAAGTTATATGATATGAATTTTTTTTGGAAATTATTATTGAAATTTTGTTATATAATTTATAGTAAAATTGAGAATTTTCAGGTTTGAAATTGGAGGTTTTTTTACTATAATTAATAATTGTAATTTTAATAATTTTTCTAATTTTTTTTTTTTTTTTTAAATAAGAAGGAAAATTATATTAAGTTCTTGCTATAACTGCAGTAGAGCATCAAAAAACAAACATGTCCAGAATGCATGTGCTGGACTACCCCAACAGAGGGGAAACTATTCCAGCCTTCCCATCCAGTTCAGAAGTCAAAGAGTCATAAACTAAGGTAAGATAAACCATGTTCAGACTGATTTCCAGCTAAGACACGGAGACTGACAGGACTACACAAAAACAAACAGAGGATCTAAACACTTGGCATGAAGGCTGGCCACATGGGAGGGAGGTCCCTTGGCCACGACTCTTCTTCAATGCATGTTGGCACATATGGTGGCTCGTCTGCCTCGTCGCGCGCGATTCCTTCATCCTGGCCTCCGTGCTCAGTCATCGTCGGTTCCCTATTGACTGGTCGCCGAGCCTGGTTCGGTTCTTCATTTGTAGCAGCAGCAGGTGCCTCCCTTGGCATATCTTCGATCGGTTCCAAGGTAAGAGCCGCCTGCATGGAGGATAGAAGTTGGAGGCAACTCGCCACCTTTTCATCTGTGGCTTGAAGGCGATAGTTAAGATATGCCACCTCCTGTCTGAGCTCAAAGACCAGGTCGTGCATGAAGAGAAGACGGTCTCTGAAATACATCCTGTCAAAAGAGCTAGTGGAATTCGGTTCATCTCGCTTAGGCGCGCCATGAGGAGGAGGGTCGCCGCTTGAGCCAAGGATTGGTGCAGGGGGATGAAATTTCACCAGGGGATCGTGTAGGTGGTGCGAGAGAGAGATTGGCGAGTGGTGGATGGTAGCCATGGAAACGGCCATCGGGTCTGGCGGGAGAGTAGCTAGAGATTTCGACTGTGGAAGAGGGGAGGGATAGACAGAAGGCGAGTCGGGAGGCGTGACCGGGGGCCGACAGGGCTTCCAGGGAAAGCCCCGCTTCGGCCTTCCCCTTGGGCGCATCATTATGTGCTCAGTGTGAGTGATGAGGTAGGCTAAAAGTGTCCAGTGTAGGAGAGGAACAGGAATACCGTCTACCCAGAGAAGGTGAGGAAAGTCTGGCCTGTGCTTCGACGAGAGGGGCCTTGCGGGCACAGAGCGGGAGAAAATAACATACAGAGTGAGACGATCCATTCTAAAAACACTTGGAAGGGGAGGCCTGCATGAATGCGGCATTAATGGCCCCTCAAATCTCCGCAAGTCGCATTTAAATTCCATGGAGGGTGGCGGGCTGCAACACGAGCCCATCATGTGCCTCCATGTTGTGATGGCTTGGTTCAGCCCCTCCTCCTTGCCACGATGAGCGCACTGACACCCCATCCGAGGGGAGATCTACCATTCCAGCCTTGCAAATACACTGCTGGAGGATGGGGTGATCCTGATCTTGGGCCGAACTACATTGAAGGTCTGGTCCTCTCCAGTTGGTGCCCAGGTTAGCCAATTCGTCCGCAACTTGATTCGCTTTCCTCCTGATGTGTGAGGGAATGATAACCCGGTTTGGATGCAGTAGACCTGCAATGATCTGTAGGCCATGTGACAGTCTCCAGCTGGGTGAAATGCTCTCCAGGTTTTCCCCATTTAAGAATCTTCACAGCAAGTCGATAATGACTTGAGAGTCCCCCTCGAAAATGAGCTTTGGGAAGTTATTTTTAATAGCCAGTTGCAATCCTTTGATTAGACCCCAGAGTTCTACTACATTGTTCGTAGTGTGCCCAAGGGATCCCGCTCCTGTGAGAAGAATTTTCCCATTGTGGTTACGGAAGACCACTCCATACCCTGTAGCTCCGAGATTTCCTTTAGAGGCTCCGTCAAAATTGAGTTTGACGAAATCCTCTGGGGGAGGAGCCCAATGGGAAGGCCGACTCAAAGGCAAGGTGGGAGAGGGGAGGGGGGACGTTTGAGGAGAAGGGAGCGGAGTCCAGTATTGAAGGATTGGGAGCTCGGAAGGAAAGCAAGCTGCGTTTGCAACAGACCACTTCTTGAGGTGGAGAGCTTCCAAGATATTGCAGTGACACCGACGCCAACAGTGATGCCACAGGAGGGAGGTATTTGTGAAAATTCTTCGATTTATCTCCTTCAACGTTTGCCAGAGGATGAAGCCGGGTAGAAGTTGCCATATTCTGTTGATTAAGGGAGAACGGAAAGCCTGATCTCTCCAGTTCATAACAGTTTCAATGACATTGTCTCTGAGGCGATCTGAGGCGCGCATAATGAGCATTGCTTGATCCCAGATTTGAGCGGTGTAAGGGAAAGTATTAAGGAGGTGGTTCATTTTTTCCTCTGCCTCTCCACAAAGTATACAAATGGAGGGTCCAATAAAACCCCTCTTCAAGAGATTGTCCCAGGTGAGAATGCTCAAGTGAGAGACCAACCAGAGGAAGAGAGTGATCTTCGGCTAGTGCTTGAGATTCCAGATTTTTCCCCAAGCTTTCAAGGCTAGGGGTGGATCTGACTACGTTTTAATCTGGTAGGCTTCTCACGTGCTGAAGGAGCCCTATGGTCTGTAACCCCACCGTAGAATACCTTCACCTGCCCTTATGGGAATTTTCCGTTTGGTCAGCTCTTCTTGCAGTGGCGTCAGATATTCCTGTAAGTCGGGGTCAATGGTCTCCCGATCCAGATGCCAACAGTGCCAAGTCTCCTCCATGGAGTTGTTCTACCAGTAGTCCGCTACTTTTGTCAGGCCCAACCGAGTGGCTTGGGTGCAAATTTCATGGGCCTAGTCCTCATCGAGCAGGGCTGGCCATTGTTGCCAGGAATACTGCCAGAATAAGGTCGTTTCCCCATTCCCTACATCCCAGAAGGCATGCTGAGTGACCATCTATCTATTATGCCTTGCCGCTATCCAAATTAAAGAGCCCGAATTATCCCCATTCCATCGAATGAGGTTCTTTTCTGCCATTCTGGGGGCATATTTCTTCCTCCAAAGTCTAGCCCAAAGATCTGTTGGGTTTTTTAACCAGCGCCACCAAATTTTGGCACTGAGAACCTTATTCATTATAGAGGGATCCCTCAAACCTAGTCCTCCTTGATCTTTGGGCTTACAGAGTTTTTCCCAGCTGACGAGAGCAATCTTCTTTTCTTTGTTAAGGCCTTGCCATATGAAGTTCCTTTGTAAGATTTTAATGGTGGTGAGGACAAATTTTGGGGTAGCTAGCGCTGAAAAAGTATAAATCGGGAGGGATTGAAGAATGACTTTGAGCAGAATAAGACGGCTAGGCAGGTTTAAGGCTCTGAAAGTCCAAGAGGAGAGTCTTTTGGAAAAAGAAGACAACAAAAGTTCCCAGGAGGAATTCCGGAGGGCGTTGTCAATCAGTGGAATGCCGAGATATTTGGATGGAAGGGAGCTTCTTTTAAAACCCAGGATATCCTAGATGTGGTGTTGAACCTGAGGAGGCGTGTTAAAGAAGAAGATTTGGGATTTATCTTTGTTGCAATCCAGACTTGAGGCCTCAGAGAAGGTTTGGAGAATTTCATGGAGAGAGTTGGCTTCTCTTACAGTAGGGCTTCCCATTAAGAGAGTGTCATCCACAAACTGGCTATGCGAGATAGGGGGGGAGATGTTGTGCAGGGGTAACCCTGCCAGGCGGTTGTTTTCTATAGCAGCGTGGATGGAGCGGCTGAGTCCTTCGGCCATGATAATGAAGAGGAAGGGAGACAGGGGATCACCCTGTCTAATCCCTCTGGAGGGGGATAAGGGCCTCGAAGGCACACCATTGACAAGGAGAGAAAAGAAGGCCGAGGAGGTAAGGTTTAAAATCTAGGCTACCCAATCTTGATTGAAACCAAAAGCTAGAAGCATTTCTCGCATAAAATCCCAACTTATCTTATCAAAGGATTTAGAGAGGTGAAGTTTGAGGAGCATACTAGGGGTTTTTGTTTTCTGCAGGGAGTGAATTACCTCATGAGCTAGAATGATGTTGTCCAGGATTTGTCTGCCCTCGACGTATCTCAATTGCTCCGGGGAGATGATCGCTGGTAACATCGGCTTGAGCCTTCGGGCTATTACTTTCGTAAGGAGCTTGTAGATGACATTGCATAGAGCTATAGGCCTATAATGTCTGGGCCGATGTGCCTACCCCTCTTTGGATATTAAAGTGATAAAAGTGGCGTTAAGAGCCTGGAGGAATTTTCTTGTGGCTCGAGAATCCTCCAGAATTTCCCAGACCTCTGTCCTGATCATTGGCTAGCAATAATGTAAGAAGTCACTGGTGAAGCCGTCAGGCCTAGGAGCCTTGCCCTTGGGGGTGTCCTGGAGCACTTGATCTACCTCTTCGATGATGAAGGGTCTAATAAGAGATGCATTTTGCTCTTGGGTTACAAGGGTAGGCACACGCCTTGTAATCTTATGGATAGCTTCATGTCTGTCTGGGATGGGTTCAGTGAGAAGATCTTGAAAATGATCAATCAAGTTTGATTCCAGATTAGCATGGGATTGGAGGGTTTCCTGTTAGAGTGCCTTCTCTGGATAGCAGTTTGGTGGAAGAATTTGGTGTTGCGCTTCCTTTCCTTGAGACATTGAATACGTGACTTCTGTTTCCACAGTATCTCTTCTTGTCTCTTCCTGTCTTCAAGTTGTTGATGCACTTTGAGTTCCTGGGCTTTGAGCTCTTCTGTTAGTCCTTGCTCCCTGATCTGGCACTGTATCTCGTTCATTTGCTCTGATAGTTGTTTCTGGGAGTCGAAAATGTTGCCGAAAGTGTGCTTGTTCCAGAGTTTAAGTGTGTGCTTAAGATTCTTCAGCTTTTGCTGGAACCTGTACATTTTGGACCCGTAAGGGGTCTCTTCCTTTCTCCACCAGTCTTGGATATTTGCTTGGAAATCCGGGTGATCAAGCTAGAACTGTTCAAATCTAAAGGGTTTCTTTCTCAGAGTGGTTGGGACCTCCACCCAAAGTTGTATGGGCCAGTGATTCGATCCTGGGAGATTCAATATAGTGGATTCCATTGTAGTGCCATCCATCATAAGGGGTTCCGATATGAGGAAGCGATCTAATTTACAAGCTATTTGATGCATTCCCATTCGTCTGTTGGACCAAGTGTGAGTGTCATTGCTGGTCTCCAGGTCAATCAGCTGCAGATCATCTATTAGTTAGTTGAAGTCGCAGGAGTCCTAATCCAGCCGTCTTGATCCTCCTTTCTTCTCCTTCAGGCTGCGGATGATGTTAAAGTCATCTCCAACAATCCATCTGTTGTGCTGTGTGAGGTTGGCCAAGTAACTCTGCTCTGTAGGAAATCTTGTTTGTCCCTTGGAGTAGCTGGTCCGTAAACATTAGTTATATGCCCAAGCTTGTTTGATCCAACGAGCCTATACTCTGCAGTGATAGCCCATCTAGTAGCGTGAAGATTCTCCATTAGTACAGCATTGGTATTCCAAAGGATAGCCAATCCTCCAACCGTTCCTATGGCATCAATTGAGACTACGCCCCCCTGCCTCCAGCAATAGGGAAGTAGCCGATCAATATCTTCTAAGGTACTTTTTGTTTTCTGCAATAATACAACATCTGGCGTTTCTGCTATAATCAGTTCTCGTAGCATTTTTTGCGTGCTATGTCCGTTAAGGCCTCTGATATTCCAAGATATGATCTTCATAACGATGGTGGGGGGGGGAGAGGAGGGAAACTATCTGAGATCAGATGAATCTGCCCTGAGTTTACCATGAAACTTCCTATTTCCTGTATGAGCTTGTTTGTGGATTTCCTATCCCATTTCTTTTCGTCTTTTTGAGCTTTTCTTGGAATTTTCATCTGACTACCCTGGATGCCTAGGGATTTGTTAGCTCGGGCTGAGGATCCTGTGGATGAATTGAGGAATATTTTGTGCACTTTCATCAGTTGATCCCTGGGTATGGTGTAAAGTTTTTGATTCCTATAAGCGTGCTCGAGGTGGTCCAGGTCAACCCCAACTAGGTCCTTCTCCTCTAGCTCCATTTCCTCGTCCCCATCTTCAATATCCTGCATTTCTAGCAGATCACGAGCCAAGCCCATCAGTGGAAGGTCCGATTCCTTGTTTTTTGGAGGCAGTTCAGCAGCTTGGGTTACGGACTGGGGTACATTGTTCGAGAGTGGTGCATTCAGGGTTGCTGGGGTAGTAGGATTTTCTGGCTGATTTTGTAGAATGGCAAACTTATTGCTTGTGGATGGATCATTACTTACCTGGGCCTGTTGCTTTCTTCCCCCCTGTCTCCTTCTCCCTGTTGGTTTCCCAAAGTCGTCCTCTCCTTTGCCGCCTTCTATGTTCTCTTCCTTGTGAGACATATTGAGAGGGAATTCTCGGAAGAGGTGCCCGTGTTCATGACATCTCTGGCACCGGAAGGGAATATGCTCATAATCGATGGTTTGAGACCCATCTTTGTCCTGATACTCCAGCGTGATTGATCCCGAGAGCGGCTTAGCTATGTTCATATATACACAGATTCGTGCATATGATGTGTATCGTCGTTGCTTGGTAGCTTCGGAGGACTTAACAAATATACCAATGGTATTCCCTATGCCCGCTAGGACCTCATCCATCCAGAATTCCTGGGGGAGCGAGTACAGTTTGATCCAGACCGACGCATGGGAAAAGTCTTCCTTTTCCGGGCTGAACTTCTCTATCCAGAATCTCAAAAATAGTCCGGTCGAGTTGTAGAAGTAAGGCCCTCCATCAAAGATGCGGTTTCTATCCTCCAGATTGTGGAGGATGATTGTAAAGAATCCCTTCGAGTCCAGTTGCAGGTCATAGTGGCCTTTCGGTTTCCACCAATGTTGTATCCATTTGACCAGATCATGCTCTGAGGGCCAAAGCCCTAAGAACTTCCCCACCAGGGCATTATCTCGCATGTATTGTTTCTGCTCCTCTATGCGGGTCGAGCTTATGACATATTTTGCGGCCTGTGGCGCTTGAGGAATGCATTTACCTGGCGTCCAAGGGGCTGAGGTGATTGCTGAGATCTTTTCCTTGGCCAGATCGATGTCCATTTCCCGATCCTTGAAGGTCCCTTCTGCAAAAAGCTGCACGCGGATGTCTGGAGGCGCTTCAAAGGTTGGTCTTTTTGTTCCTTCGACATGATTTTCGTTGGCCACGACCTGTCTGTAGTAGATGTCGGGCGACGACCCCTCCCTGCGGTTCATAAGCCCCTGCGGGGCTGTCATCTATTGCGCACAGTTCGCTCTGGCTGTGAAAGCTCAAACCCTAGTTCTCCTTTGATCCCTTATTAATCTGCTTGACAACTTGACATGTTTTTTTATTCCTAAATTTTTATTTTTATTTTGCATAAAAATGATTAAAAAATATGACAAAAATATTCAAATATTAAATTAAGCTGTGATAATATAATAAAAAAAATAATAAAATTAATTTTTATATAAAATATTAACTTAACAATTAAAATAATATTTGATTTTATATATAAATTTAAGGTTAAATGTTATTAACAAGTATATGATGTCATTAAAAATAACCTTGTGTATAGCAAAGAATGCAATCTAAAGGTTCTTTC